>OX463866.1:15286845-15539584 GCA_949825065.1 Odontocerum albicorne | reverse complement strand
ATATATATATATATATATATATATATATAGCCTTCGTCAATCAATACTTAGAATACATCACATTTTAATCAAATAGATTGATTCTAACGCGTATTTTATATCTCGTTATATACTGCCTTGATCAAAAAGTTTTAGGACTTTATTCATAAAATCTAAAATACAAGTTTATTCATCAAAATCGATATGGTCCCCTTCAAAGTACTCCCCATCGACTGTAGCGCACTTACGCCAGCGCTTGATCCAATCCTCGAAACACCGCTGGTACTTTATTTTCGGTATGTCCATCAGAGACGTCTTCGATTTTTTCATGACATCCTTTCGGGTGCTGTAACGCGTTCCGCGAAACGGTTTTTTAAGTCGATTGAACAGAAAAAAGTCGCAGGGAGCCAGATCAGGTGAATTCGAAGGCTGTTGGATAATATTCGTGTTGTTTTTGGTCAAAAAACTCATGGAAATCATATCTTTCGCGATTTCAACGCGGTCCTTTTTTGCATGAAATTGAGGTCTTTCGGCATCAATTTTGCAGCGACACATCTGAGACCCAAATTACTAACCAAAATGTCTTGAGCGGATCCATAAGCGATGTTCAAGTCCTCTGATGGTCAATTTGCGGTTTTCGGCCAACATTTCTTTGATTTTATCGATGTTTTCATCGGTTTTCGACTGCCAGTGCGTTCGTCATCCTCGACCAACTCACGACCACTTCTGAAGCGATCGTGCCACCGAAAAACACTTCTCCAACATATCCAAGGTCTGCGGACCGTTAAATCCGTTTTTCACACAAAATTTAATGCAAACTCGTTGATGCACAATTCATGCCATTTTCGAACTTGTAAAAAATCGAAAACACGCACAAAGGTAGATGTACTCAGGACAGCGTAACTTTTACAAATGTCAAGCTATGACGCTGAAATTTGAAGGGAAGTGTCAATAATAGATGTGGTAACCTAACCAAAAAAATAATTCCAATCGGGTGACTGACAGCACCACACGGTGGCCGGTCCTGAAACTTTTTGATAAAGGTAGTAGTTTATTGGTCAGTTATGTAAAACAACAAATGCTAACAATTTTCTTTCATAATTGCATTCATCTTAAAAAGCTAATTATATAGATGTGTGTAGAGCAGAACGTTAGTATAAACTATTTAAATCAGAGTTTCTCAACATTTTTTGAACCAAAATTCCTTTAAAGCATCTTAGGAACACTTGACAGAACTACACCAAAAGCCGAATGTGTGATCTACAAAGATTAATTTGTAGATCGTCTTGGCTTGGTATGTATTCTTGCAGTAAACGAGTTAAACCAGGGTTCCCCAACATTTTTTCGGCTCAATACCCCTATAGAGCATATTAAGAGCTTTGAATTAAACAATACACCTAAAGCTGAATGTTTAATTATCACATATGGGGTAAGTTTTGTACTCTATTACGAAGGGTTTTGCCAGCGATACTCCTGAGTACCTTTATTTCGCTGGTCCGAAGGAGATTTTTTGTTCTGACAGTGTCGGCTCTGAACTCTATGGTGTATGTCAAATAAAAAGTGTATAGATAAATACACTTTTAATTTTACCTCTTACAACTGAACATTTCTGAATTCATGTCTTTAAAACTGAAGCCTTCAATTTAACACGTAACTCGAAAGTGGATATATTTAGAAAAGTTTAAGCGGATGGTAACTGATTTGACTAAGGAAAGATTACTTTATTTTTTTATCACACAACACTGAAAATAAATCTTTTTACAATTTTTCTGGTTGGTTGGAAAATATTGTACTTTGAAGGGTTGAATTTTATAATAAATAAATAACTGTAAAATAAATTATAACCATTAATCGATAGACCCTAACCTCTGTTCTAGAAAAGTATAAATATTTTCCTTATCAATAAACTCTTCAACTTAATGTCAATGCAATTCATATCAATGAATTATGTCAGAGGTGATGAAAAAGTCTAAATACTTGCTTCAATCAAGCATAAAGCAAAATACTAACAAACTGTCATTAATTTCTAGAGCACGCCCTAATTCAAACTAAACTTGTAAACTATCAAACAATATATATTTGTATCTTTTATTGTCAATTAAAAAAAAATTGTTACAGTTTTATTGACCTTTTTATTATAATCAGGGGCATTCGTTTAGGCAAAATAAGCATGTTTGAAATTTCATAAATAACCGATCCGAACATCTGGTGAACAGTTATATCCCAAAAAATCTCTCCGCTCTTGGCCGAAATCGTCCCATGCCTCCCTCACCCCTCAGCCCCCAACTGTTGAAACGTGTATATCGGTACCAGTTCGAACAGCATTTAGTATTGTTTGTGCTCCCCTGAAGATGAGGTGAAAGCCTTGAAACCGGTAAGGTTATACCGTTACATAAAAATGGAATAAACAGTGTTTGATAAAAATAAATTACAATAACCGATTAATGTTTATACATATTGTAATTTATTTTTAACAAACACTGTTTATTCCACTTTTTTATGACGGTATAACCCTACTGGTTTCAAGGCTTTCACCTCATCTTCAGGGGAGTACAAGCAAGACTAAATGCTGTTCGAATTGGCACCGACATAGACACTTCAACGGTTGGAGGCGGGAGGGGTGAGGGGAAGGCTAGGTATAATTTCGGCCAGGAGCGGGGAGATTTTGGGGAAATAACTATTCAACAGATGCTCCGCTCGATATACTGACTTAGAAATTTCTAGGGCCTCTAATCTGTCCAATTTACTTCCGTTGCCGCTAATATGTAAGAATTTGGCATCATCGATAGAAAAAGTATGATTCTCACGGTGACAATGATTAGCCATTTCAGAATAAATTAGAGGATTTGGAATAAATTAGACATAAAAGTAAACTTTTATCTGCTGACTGTGATAATTTCTATATAAGAAAGACAGGAAGATCTTTTGAAAAGAGATTTCGTGAACACCAATCTGCTTTAACAAATCCTCTAATTTATTCTGAAATGGCTAATCATTGTCACCGTGAGAATCATACTTTTTCTATCGATGATGCCAAATTCTTACATATTAGCGGCAACGGAAATAGATTGGACAGATTAGAGGCCCTAGAAATTTCTAAGTCAGTATATCGAGCGGAGCATCTGTTGAATAGTTATTTCCCCAAAATCTCCCCGCTCCTGGCCGAAATTATACCTAGCCTTCCCCTCACCCCTCCCGCCTCCAACCGTTGAAGTGTCTATGTCGGTGCCAATTCAAACAGCATTTAGTCTTGCTTGTACTCCCCTGAAGATGAGGTGAAAGCCTTGAAACCGGTAGGGTTATACCGTCATAAAAAAGTGGAATAAACAGTGTTTGTTAAAAATAAATTACAATGTCTTTAAACCTCCACAACGTTAATGCCTTAACTATAAACAACATGTTTATACATATTTGGGTATACCATATTAAGTCATAATACATCGATGAACTAATTAGTTGTCGCATTGGAAACATTTGTGTAAGTTATAATGAATGGCATTATCTTTTGATGTATTTGAATGTCATTCAGAAAATAATGATTAAGGCGATAGAAAGAAAATTTTAATCAATATGGTTTATGACTAAACAGTCGTTATATCACAACTTGACTGACAACACTGCAATTTACGATTAGGAGGAAACGGAAAACATAGAAGCAGAAGTCACCAGCCTCTGTGCGCCTCCACCAAGTTAAGCCAGAGGGCATACGAAGTTTCTGGTGTGGAGCCGATGTCCGTGAACTGAAGGTATATTAAAATGATTGATCGACCGGTTTCCATATTACTATCATCTTCAAAGTTCATTAATATATTGGCGTTCTTTGAAGACGAATAAAAAATCAAACTAGAACTCTTTTTAATAAAATTATTTATTTATTTATTTAACACTTTTATTGCAAATACAATCTGGCGGGCTTATTGCCAGGCGGCCATCTCTTCCAACGAACCAGACAAAAGTAAATGAAGCAAGTTACGTGATCGCATACATCATTAAAATGACTATCCATCCCCACGAAATCCATAAACATATACGTGAGCATATGTCCACGAACCCCACAAAGATGGACAATCACCCGATTCATATAAAGTGAGATATCATCAATCAAAAGGAAAGGTAGGGATGGTGGAGAGGGAAGGAAAAGAAAAATCAGGAATGAAACACGTTATTTTACTGACTAGAAATTAAGAATTTTTTTCGTCGCTTTTTAAAGCATGCCAAGGACGGAGCGAGTCTTATATTGGTTTCTAACTGATTCCAGAGTCTCACTGCATGGACAGTAAAGGACGACGTAAAGAAAGAGGAGCAGTGAACTGGAAAGACCAATAAACAATCTCTGTTTGAGCGTAGCGCTAATGCATGATTGGAAAGACGCTGAAAAGTTTCGACGAGACAAGAGGGGATGGCGGGACAGTTAAGGATATTATGCAATAGAGACAATATGTGAATTTGGCATTTATTTCTAACATTCAACCAGTTTAATGCCTTCTGGTATGAAGTTATATGATCGTACTTTCGTTGGTTGAAAATGAATCTTAGACACACATTTTGAAGACGCTGTAATGTGTCCAACTGTTCCTCTGTAACATCCAAGTAACATACGTCCGCAAATTATGTACCCAAGGGAGTCGAACCCGTAACCACCAGGTCCGAAGGCAAGCATCTTACCAACTATTCCACGAAGTGTTCTTATAACCTATCAAACAGTGTCTTAGATACCGTATAGAATACACCTGAAATAAAAGATACGAGCTTTTAAACAAAGCTTGCAGATTTATCAAAAGTTTCGGATTCATCTTTGTGGAACTCCATAAAAGAATATTTAACAATTAATTACTCTGCTATTCCAACAATGACATTAATCTCTGATACACGTATTTCTACATCCTATCATAAAAGCTCTCTTCAAGTGTAATGAACCAGGGCACAGAAGGCCCAGGGCTATATGCCGTGGAAGAAAAACATCACAATACATTTGCTAAATACACTTCAACTGATCTACACATGTAACTCAACACACACATTTCTTTCCTCTTCAAAGACTTGAAAAAGCTGCTACTCAAATAAAAACATCCTCACAATATTCCTGGCACTGTCCCAACAACTCATTGCCTAGGAAATATGTTGGGGTCGGCTCTTCTCGTTCTCAGGCTGTATATTCTTCGGTTCTGGGTGTCGCTTTTATCTAGGCCGTTTCTCTGTAGGAGTTCGAAGCATTGAGTCATCCAGGAGTTCTTTGGTCTTCCTCTAGACGGATGTCGAGGAAGATTCACAGATAAAGCCTGATTTACAGTATGGTTTGGTGGTCTCCGTCTTATGTGTCCGTATCATCTCAGCTGTCGCTCTTCCAGCTTACTGTTTATGTCAGTGACTCCCAGGCTACCACGAATGCGTGAGCTCTTAATTCTATATTTTAATGATACTCCTGCCGACCACGTAAGCTTTCGCATTTCTGCTGTTTCAAGTTGCCTAGAGTAGGAGCTGTACATAGCCCAGCATTCTGAGCCATACATAATTGCGGGTCTAACGATAGTCTGGTATACATTTACTTTTAGTTTTATATGTATTTTTGGGTCACACAAGACTCGAAGAAGAAAAAACATCGTCACAATATATGAGTTAAAACTTATATTAATAAGAAAATATATAAATTATTAGTTAAATTAAAGTATAAAATTCATAACCAGGTATGGGCAACTTGCAGCTCGACAGGGTGCTTTATGCAGTCCACGAGCCTTTTTTCATAAATCATGAAAGAAATAACAAGAAAATGTTGTAGTTTCATAATATCGACACATTCTAGATTTCTTTACCGCGGAAGAAGATTTAAATCCAAATATATTATATAAACCTTAGAGAATTGTAAGCCAATATTATAGTGATATTTTATTTACAGACAAAAAAATAAAACATAGGTACATTAAATATTTGTTTTAAACGTATAAAAGATATTCAAAATAATACTGCCACTATACTCAATCAAAATAATACTGACACTAACACCCAATCAAAATAATACTGACACAAACACCCAATCAAAATAATACTGACACTAACACCCAATCAAAATAATACTGACACAAACACCCAATCAAAAAAATTCTGACACTATCACCCAATCAAAATAATACTGACACAAACACTTAATCAAAATAATACTGACACTAACACCCAATCAAAATATTACTGACACTTACACCCAATCAAAATCAAGACCACCTATCCCAGTGCGGTCTTGATTGGGTAATTTCTGTAGGTTTTACTGAAATTGCTATATCTGAGTGAAAATAAGAATATTCTAATAATACTTGTTTTTGTTTGTTTAAAATATTTAATTTTGTTTAGTATGGTAACTCTGGCAACACTCTCCTTTAATCTTGTTGGTGGTCCCCTGATGAAAACCTTGAAACCGGTAGGGTTATACCGTTACATAAAGTGGAATGAACAGTGTTTGATAAAACAAATTACAATGTCTTTAAACTTCCACAATGTTGATTATATCACAATGTTAACCCTTAACTAAAAATAGTATAACATTCCTAAATAGTCGTTTAAATAACTCTGGTATCAATTTGTAGAACTCTACCTACAATCCCCAACCCAAATGTTTACCTTTAGAAGAAATACATTTTTTAAACCTGGCGAGTTTATTGCCATGTGGCAATCTCTTCCAACCAACCAGAAAGATGTTTTTATAGGCCCTAAGTGTTAACCAGACTGGAATCCTATTTAAACAATCTGGTTTCTAGCAGGGATCGAACCCGCAACCTTCGGATCGGCAGACAGGTGTCTTACCACCAGGCCACGGAGGTCGTAAGTAAGACTGGCGGGAATTTTAAATCAAACACTTGACATTTTTATATTAATTTCGAGTATAAGACGCACCTGAATTTTGGAGGCAACGGAGGTCGTAACAGTAACGGAAATAAATTTGACATATTAGAGGTCCTGGTAATATCCGAGTAAGTGCATTAAGTTGAACATCTGGCAAACACATATGGTACATTCTTAAGATTACCGTTGCTTGCTGAAGTTTACCTTTAGAAACGTGTATGTCGATACCAATTCGAACATAATTCAGACTTGTTTGTGCTCCATTGATGATGAGGGGAAAACCTTAAAACCGGCAGGGTTTTACCCAAGAGTTATTTAAATGACTATTTAGGAATGTATTATTATATTATTTATACTTTCACCTCATCATCGGGGGAGCACAAACAATACTTGTTTGAAAGTGGAATAAAGTGTTTGATAAAACAAATTAAAAAAATAATTTACTTTGTTTCAAAATCTGGTCCATTTGATCAAGTCACGTTTTACTGGGTTTCCAAAATAAGTGTTACTTTGATCATTTCACGTTTATTTTTTAACTTAACATCTCAATTTTTTCCATATTTTGAAACAGATAACTTGAAATCTTTATTAATCAATTTTTATTTAAGTTCACTGAATTACACTCGAAAAAACTGATACTCGAAAAATTTCAAATATTTTTTTCAGTTTAAAGTAATACCTTATTTCGAAACACAAACGTTATTTTTTACATTGTTTTTTTTTCAACTTAACATCACACTTTCATTTATTTTTTTGAAGTACTCGTAGATATCTTCAAAACTACATCAAGCCGTTTTTATTTAATTTCAATGGATAACAGTAACCTTCATTAAAAAAAAGGAAACTCGAAAAATTTCAAATAACGTTTGCTGATTAAAACAATACCAAAATGTATTCCTTATTTTTAAAAACAATGACTATTTCATCATTTAACATTTATTTTTGAACTTTTAATCTTTTTTTTTAAACACTTAACTTCAAAACTAAATTATCAGTCATTATTTAATTTCTCTAGATATCTTTGTAAAACACTATGAAAGCGATTCTCTATTTTCAAAAACGTAGTTAAATTATCTATTGATATACGAGTATATGAAACTTGAAGTCACTAATTTCAAGACGGCATTGTCATTTATTTACTAAAAATATATTTAAATAGTGATTTTCGTCAGTCTTACACAAACTTGAAGTGAATTCACGTCGCGCGCGTTTCGTGAACTGACAAAAGTTAATTGGCCAGAATTGGTACAGGTGATGAAGTCAATTGAAAAATCCTTTAGTTTATAAACCGTGTGGTATTTATTCTTGATGTATTTATCAATTTAGAGGTGTATGGACGCGCGGTAACGCAGTGGACTTCCGTGCGGAAGGTTGCAGGTTCGAACGCCGTGCAGTGTTATTTCCCTAGAAAATCACAGGTAGTTTTTTCACCTAATATTCGGAGGTATAAGGATACCTATGACTTCAGTCATATCTATTTTTTTCAAAAAAAAAAAAAACATGCTCCGATCGTCCCACTTTAGGTGTCCCATCAGATCCAGTATAGCGGTGTAGGCGGTGGGTTTGCAGATGTGTACTTAAAAAAACAAATGCGTGAGACTCTCGCGCGGTAGAAGTGAAACTTCTTAGCACCTAGGAAAAGTTGATTTAATGCATTGCTTTTTTTTTCATTTGTTAACGTTTTTTTTTTAGGGTTAGGATATAATATGGTTATGTGGAATTTAATTCAAGAAAATCTCACTTAATTACTTAAAAAATACTATTTTTTTTATTTTTAATAATAATAAATAATAATTTTAACACATTTTTTGCGGGAAACGATAAAACTCGTTCTATCCCGTTTTATAGTAGAGAGCGGGAGACGAGTTTACTCGTTTTGGTTTGCCAAGCGGTGGTATGCGGGAAACTTGTAAACACGGTCGCCAAATGGGGAACTGCGCTTTATCTATTGTAAGGGGTACCTAACGCATCTACCTGTTGATACAATGAGGTTGGGTGATAACAACACAAAAGGCAAAATAAAAATAAAAGCGGTTATGTTTACAAAAAAATATGTTTCAATGATAACAAATCGGGATCTTGTTTTAGCATTGTTGATCGTTTCTCTAGTGCCTCCAGTGTACTGCTTTCGTTCGGAAGTCTTAGTATCGTGTTTCTGAGTTCATTCTGCTTTTACGAAGTATTTTATTTTGTTTTGAATTATCGAATTTTCGTAGAAAATACCTAACTATCGTGGTTTATTTGTTCAAAAACTTTTTTTACTTCGCCACTTTTTACTGCCACTGTTTTTTTTTTTTGTGATAAACTATTTTTGAAAGTTAATTTTATTGTCCCTGAACATGAATCAGGATGCAAACGAGAGTGATGATGAATTGTTTGCTGACAATTTATCTAATTATTCCTGCCAAAGCGACATAGAAGATTTTTCCGATTCCGAGGATGACGATGGAAGTGAAGAAGATATTATTCCTCTGCCATCAACTTTTTCCCGAAGACGAATTTATAAGATTCTTATAAGATCTATTGAAAATTTCGTAATTATATTGTAATTTAATGTGAATAAAATAATTTTGATGGTGAAAGAGTATAATATTTTTTTCAATGTTTACCTAGAATGTAGTAATTTTGTGTGAGTAAAAAATAGAGCAACCCATATTTTGCATAATAAAGATATAGATAGTTCTATTCTTAGTAAGATACAAAAAGTTTTTCGAAAAAATACTAATTGGTTTGAGAGATATAGTTTTTTTACGAAAGTCTAATTTTGGCGCAAAAAAGTCTAAAAGTACCCGCATTGCGTCATCACTTGTCGCGAAAAGTACCCGATTACAATGTGTTAATAATAAATAATATTTTTTGTAATAATACAATACACTTAATAATATGAATTATAATTATTAATAAATAATTAATAATAATTTATAAATAAATAAAGTATCTTATAATAAAAAAAATAATGTAATACACCGTTTCACTTTTTGTGACGTTCAGGCCAACTATTTGCCCTACTGCGCATACTACATACAAGTTTCCCTTCAAAAATAAACTCGACGGCATAGCATCGCTTTTCAACTTAATTGACGTTGAAATGGCGAGGGGATCATCGACTACGGAGTCCAGCAATGACAACGATTTATTATCATGGAGATTTATAGATTTTTTATAATTTTATATGTTTTGAAGCTTTCGCAATTTTACGTATCAGTTGCTGTACATCTGAAAACTCCTAGAAATTCATTCTACGAGTGATACGAACTTCTAAGGGTTTTCCACAAGTGAAACGAACTTAGAATTTCGTTGCACAAGTGAAACGAACTTAAAATTTCGTTCCACAAGTGAAACGAACTTAGAATTTCGTTTCACTGGTGGAACGAACTTCCAATAACTAATTAGTAACTAAGAAGTTTCAAGTACCTGAGTATATGTAAATGTTTACAAATTACATTCACATTGAATCTATGACCCACAATTAAATCAATGATGACGGAAATGAGAAGAGACTAGAACAACAAGACTTTGAGAACCTCTGACCTGGGATTTACGTTGCAATTCGGCTAGATTATGGTTTTATCAATAAAGGTATTGCTTCCAACACGCAGACGATACAGTCAGTCATCGCTGGTGCGGACACGTGGCTATACACGAATTGAGGAGAAACTCGAAAGTTATACAAAAGTATAAATCATTTTAATATTGATTTACAAAATATTTAGTTGCAAGAATTGTTATCTAGTTACAAGTTAGTATGTAAGTGTTAAATATTTCTAAGCAATTAAAAATTAAAATTTAAGAAATAAAAATTACATGTTGTTTTTAGTTTTAATATAGAAATTAAATTAGATCTTCAATAATAAATTTGTATAAAACCTTTGGCAAATGTTTGTTTTATAGTTTACTTTATTAAATAAATAAAGAAAAATATTTATTTAAACCCTATTTTATTCACTTAAGACAACGGTATAACCTCGTTTATTTAATGAAAAAGACATAAACGGAATAGTTGCGACAGTTTATATAAAGGAAAGAGAGGAATGTCTTTTGAAAAATGACTTAGGCCGAGGCCACACCAAAGTGCTTCGGTGCTAAGCTAGGTTTTACGTGACTCATATACTAGGTGACTTCATGCCTGGCCACACCAAAATGTTACGTACAAATTCATTTGACAGTTGGGAGCGGTCGAGTCAACACACGATGTCACTCTCAATACTAAACAATTTCATTACAACTTACCTTATCTTTATTTACTTTCCGTGCAACTTCATTCCAAAGTGATTTTATTACAGGTACATTTTTCTATAATTTGCTCGATGGGTTCCACAGAGGCTCCATTTTATACACAGCTGTCATTAAAACTTCCGACATCTTGTAAATTAACCAACACGTCTGTTCGCTAGAAGATTCACTCGATGACTAATCGTCATGCAACGTGACGTGAAGCGTGCAGTGTGGCCACTGCGATAGTATGCGGTACGTTGATTCGCTAGGATATGTCGCCTAACTCGCAACATAGCTCTATGGCAAGCATCAAGCGAGGCTCCTACCTGTGTGGCCGAGGCCTTAATGAACACAAATTCGCCTTAACAAATCGTCTAGTTTATTCTAAAATGGCTAATTCATACGAGAAATTTCATGTTTTCTATCGATAATTCAACATTCTTGTTTATCTATAATTACGGATATACGAGGCGTATCCAGAAAGTAAGTGTACTGAGGCTCTCACGACCGGATGGATTTTATTTTCGACATGTTGGCTACACTTTCGTGTAGCCTGACCGTTCCCCTCCGCAACGAGACCGGTTCGAGGTCAGTACGTTGAGAAGTGTCGACGCGACAACACGTTTCGTGAAAAATGTCAATCCAATATCCCGCCAAGTGCGAAATACGCGGCGTCATCCGTTATCTCGTTTGGAAGGGAAAACCTCCGGTTGAGGTTTATAATGAGGTGAAAACTGCTTATGGTGATAAAGCTATGAATCGTACGAGTGTGTACAAGTGGTGCCGCGAGTTTAAAAACGGTCGTACGTCTGTGCATGATGATCAGAGGAGCGGAAGACCTTCAATTGTGACTGACGGAACTGTGGAAAAAATCGAAAATGCGCTCCGTGACGATCGCAGATTGAATATATGCCTCAAGGGGAGACCATCAACTCTGCAAGATACTGTGAGACCCTAAAAAAATTGCGGAGGGCGATTCACAACAAGAGGAGAGGCATGCTGACAAAGGGAGTCTGCCTGCTGCACGACAATGCCAGACCACACACGGCCAACGCCACGAAGGAACTGCTCGCCTCGTTTAAATGGAATGTCCTGAACCATCCCGCGCATTCTCCTGACCTAGCACCTTCAGATTACTATCTCTTTACCTCCCTGAAGCTGCACATGGGTGGAAAAAGGTTTTCAACCGACGAGGAGGTAAAGGAGGAGGTGGAGAAATGGACGGAGGGGTTGGCGGGAAACTACTTCGAGGAAGGCATCAAAAAGTTGATACCCCGCTTCACCACCTACATTGAGAGGAATGGCGACTATGTCGAAAAATAGCTTACATATGTACTACGGTAACCACGTAATTTTTTTGTTTAAATAAAAAAAATTGTAACCTACAAAAATTCAGTACACTTACTTTCTGGACTTACCTAGTACATTGAACTGATTAGAAGTCCTGGAAATATCAAAATCAGTGAATTTGGATAAATCCCTGGTCTACATATACGATCTCAAGGTCTCACCACTATTTTCCAGCCATCTCACCATCTCCAGCCTCCTTTCACCCTTAATATCCAGGCTGAATTTTTATCGTTAGAAATCCGAATTAAGCCGTTAAATACGTCTCATTTGTCGTTACTAGCCCGAGCATCATTTAGTCTTGTTTGAACTCTCCTAATTATGAGTTAAAAAGCTTGAAACCGGTATCTTAATATGAAAAAACCGTATGAATAAATCAATTAAAATATGTTAAAGCCCTTAGGGCTTACGCGTGTAGGTCCCATTTACCTTTCCGTTATAATCACTGGCTTCTGAAGCATCGTCTGTTGCATGGCTAGTCCACAGTATTAGCTGGGAGGACCAAGGTAAAGTGAATGTGATGAAATACAAGTAGCCTGAACGAGTGGACATGTACGTATTAAATAATCAGTATTGAAATAATTCGTTGTAAGAATTGTTATCTAGTTATAATTTATAACAAATTAAATATTAAGGTTATTAAAAATAAAAATTACATTAGCTTTAGTAAATTTAAAGTACGTTAGCTTATCATTGTAATGTACTCGTAGATTTTAGATTAGTCATTTAGTTGCTAAGAAATTAATTAGATGTACAGCTAAAGTCTTTCGCAAATGTGTGTTTCATAGATTACGTTATCAAATAAATTTAAAAAAAAAAAAACATCCTTAAACCTCCACAATGTTAACGCATTAATCATAAACAATAAATATGACACTGCATGATATATTTCGATTGGAGAGTTAAAGAATTAACTATTTATTACTCGAGTTCTCCCATACCCAGATTGCTGTGATTGGGTAATGACAATGCTGCCGGCTCGGACATATTTGGAGACAGACTTATTTGCATTTAAAAGTTCTATAAAGGAGCATTTTTGTTAATTTAACCGTAAATCCGACACAACTTAGTGACTCGCATTGATTTTCTCTCTCAAACTTTTCAAGATCTCTAAAAAGAATTGTTAAATTTTTCAATATGTTTTTATGCGTGGGTTAAACGAATTTATTTTTGTTTTCATTTTTCACAATCAATTATTTTTTGTATGTTTCGACCCTGGGCCTTCTGAACCCTGGCCTGTCACAAGGTTATTATATGTGTGGTAGATAGATATTTTGTAACTACGAGTATGTATGGTAGATAATTATTGTGTAACTATGAATGGAAGATAGTTACAAAATTCTAATTTGAATTTAATTAATTTTTTTTTTTTTATTGTTAAGGCATTATCACTGCGGGGGATTAAAACATCGCAATTTGTAAAGTCAAACATTGTTTATTCCACTTTATGTAACGGTATAACCCTACTGGTTTCAAGATGTTCACATCATCTTCAGAGGAGCACAAACAAGACTGAATTATCTTCGAACTGGTACCGACATACACGCTTCTAACGGTAAAAAATTAAGTTGGGGATTTATTTAACACTTTTATTGCAATACAATCTGGTGGGCTTATTGCCAGGCGGAAATCTCTTCCAACCAACCAGACAAAAGTAAATGAAGAAAGTTAAGTGGTCGCATAAATCATTCAAATGACTATCCATAAACATATACGTGAGAACATGCACACGAACCCCACAAAGACGGACAATCACCCAAATCCATTATTTTTCATATAAAGTGAGATATCATCAATCAATAGGAAAGAAAAGGATGGTGGAAAGGAAAGGAAAAGAAAAATCAGGAATGAAACACGTTATTTTACTGACTAGAAATTTAGAGTTTTTTCAGTCGCTTCTCAAAGCATGCCAAGGACGGAGCGAGTCTTATATTGGTTTGTAACAGAGTCTCACTGCATGGACAGTTAAGGACGACGTAAAGAAAGAGGAGCGGTGAACTGGAAAGGCCAATAAACAAGCTCTGTTTGAGCTTAGCGCTAATCCATGATTGGAAAGACGCTGAAAATTTTCGGCGAGATAAGAGGGTGTGGCGGGACAGTTAAGGATATTATACAATAGAGACAGTATGTGAATTTGGCGTCTATTTCTAACATTCAACCAATTCAATGCCTTCTGATATGAAGTTATATGATCGTACTTTCGTAGGCTGAAAATAAATCTTAGACACACATTTTGAAGACGCTGTAATTTGTTCAGCTGTTCCTCTGTAACATCTAAGTAACATACGTCCGCATAGTCCAGAATCGGAAAGAGCAGAGTCCAGAATTGGATTGTGGGTAGAGGAAGGCAGGAAACGACTTCAGCATACGGGGGTGAGATCTTGGGATTATATGTATTGACTGACTTGGATATGGTACTTCTAGGACCTCTAATCTGTCCAATTGATTTCCGTTACTACTGATATGCAAGAATTTTGCGTCATCGATTGAAAATGCATGATTTTCTCGGTGACAGTGATTTCCTTTACAGAAATAATTTCCTTTATAGAAATAATCGCTTTCCGATGTAGAAATTATCTGCACATAACAGTTTATTGACACCCCTGTTGGTAAGTATTCCATTTTTGTGTTTTCCCTTAAAATATGAGTTTCCGGAGATTGAAAATAGTCTTAAAATCAGGCTTTATGTGACTTGGATTTTTTTTTGTTATTTCATATGTTATGTTTTTAATAAATAGAAATTTGCTTCATTTATAAGTTTGCTTATAGGTGTCGTTAATATATGATTTTTAGTAAGTTTTTTTTTTTTTTTTTAATTAACGAATGAGGCTTTTGTTACATCAATTATTCATACCTCCACCTGCGTGCCCCAACCCAAATGTTTACCTTTATAAGAAATTCTTGCGTATAAACAGTAACGGAAATAAATTGGACAGATTCGAGGCCCTTGAAATATCCATGTCAGAGTATTGAGGTGAACATCTGGCAAACACACTCTTCCCAAGATCTTACCGTTGCTTGCTGAAGTTGTATCCTGTCTCCCTAACCCACAATCCTTCATCCAAATGTTTACGTTCAAAAGCGTGTATTTCAGTACCAGTTCGAATACAATTCAGATGTGATCCGAAAATGCCAGTAAAGTTAAAAAGAAAAGTATATCAAACGATTGTCAGACCCACACTCCTCTATGGCTCCGAATGCTGGACGGTGTATAACTCTTACTCTAGGCAACTAGAAACTGCTGAAATGCGCATTCTAAGATGGTCAGCAGGTGTGTCCCTAAGAGACAAAATAAGAAGCTCACGCATTCGTGGAAGCCTGAGTGTTACAGACATCAACAGCAAGATGGAGGAGAGGCGATTGAGATGGTATGGGCACGTTGGACGCAGAGCACCCTATCACATTGTGAACCAGGAAATCTCCATGGATCTTCCTCGAATAACAACCAGAGGAAGACCAAAGAATTCACGGGTGGTGCAAAAAGATAACCTGATGCAGAGGCACGGCCTGGGGGACGTAGTCCGGGACAGAAGAGCATACAACCTGAGGACGAGGAGAGCTGACCCCAACAGTCTTCGCAGACAATGAGTTGGGATGGAGCCAGGGAGGGAGTTCGAATACAATAAAGACTTGTTTGTGCTCCCCTGTTAGTGGAGTGAAAACCTTGAAACATGTGGGGTTAAACCGTTATATTATTAAGAATAAATAGCGTTTAACAAAACAAATTGAATAAAATTATTGTAGTTTTTTTGACATGACAATGTAGTCGTTTTTTATCATACCCGTATATATACGGGTGCTATAGCACTAAATAAATAAAGTAAAAGTAAGCCATCGCTGGTAATGGAAAGTAAACACTGTTAAAATTACATTGGCATTGAACTTGACATGACGATTAAATGCCTGGAGGTGATATGGAAAGATCAAAGAGGTCAAAACTTTCGGTATTTCTATTTAATTATATGGCGATCATCTTTATTGATCGTTTAAACATGGCAACAATATATGATTAACTGCAGAACTTGTATAAGGTTAATTGAGTTTATTCACCTGGTCACTTTCATCACTGACAGGGGTTCCTGCGATAGGTAGATAATTCGCAGAATCTAAATAACTAACGGAGTGTTCAGTCACCAGGAGGGATGATCTCAATTTTGAGTACAACATAAAGATCTTGATGGCTCTATTATACCATTACATAAAACTGTTAAAAACCTAGGAGTGCTAATAGATAACACTCTCTCATGGCGAGATCAAATACATGAGGTAAGCCGAAGGATCCTCTTCAGCCTTCATTCCTTTAAAGCAGTGCTCCGCAGCCGGTGTGCCGTGGCACACTGGTGTGCCGTGAGCCGGATACAGGTGTGCCGCGGTCAAATTCAATGTATTTGACATTTTACAATTTTTCATTATGTATTTAATACACAATGACAAATTATTTTTCATAATATTGTCTATTTTTCAAAATGTAATATAGAATAATTATTATAACTAAATAATTTTTCAATGGTCCTTCAGCGCCTGGTGCCAACTGTTGAAAACTGCGTAGTGTGCTTTGTACACACCATGGCCGCACCAAATTAGTCATAGACAAAGAAAAATGACCCTTATGCGCGTCGCTGAAGACTCATGCGCATGCGTTATACTGCATTTGCATTTGCATTTATAGTTTTATGTATGTAGTTTTATGTATGTATACTTTTCAAATAAAAAACCAAAATTTATTGTAAAATTTGTGTATCAATTTAATACCTATATATTTTAGCTTCTGGTGTGCCGCGGAATTCTAGGAAGAATTTTGGTGTGTCGTAGGTGAGAAAAGGTTGCGGAGCACTGCTTTAAAGTGTTGCAAAGATTCCTACCAACTAAAACCAAAATTTTACTCGTACAATCTCTGCTCTTTCCGATTCTGGACTATGCGAACGTATGTTACTTGGATGTTACAGAGGAACAGCTGGACAAATTACAGCGTCTTTAAAATGTTTGTCTAAGATTTAATTTTAATCTAAGAAAGTAGGATCATTGAAGTGATTAAACGTTAGAAATAGACGTCAAATTCACATACTGTATCTATTTTATAATATCCTTAACTGTGTCGACACCCCCTCTTATCTCGTCGAAAATTCTCAGCGCTTCCTGATCATGGACTAGCGCTACGCTCAAACAAAGATTGTTTATTGGCCTTTCCAGTTCATCGCTCTTCTTTTTTTACGTCGTCCTTTACTGACCATGCAGTGAGACTCTGGAATTAGTTACAAACCAATGTTAGATTCGCTCCGTCCTTGGCATGCTTTATTAATAAGCGACTGAAAACACTTTTAATTTCTAGTCAGTAATGAAACGTGTTTCATTCTTGATCTTTTTCTATTCCATTCCACCCTCCTTCATTTTCCTTTGATTGATGATACGAGTATCTCACTTTATATGAAAAGGAATATTCAGGTCATCGTCCGTCTTTGTGGGGTTTGTGGGCATATGCTCGTGTACGTGTTCATGGATTTCGTGGGGATGGATAGTCGTTTGAATGTTTTTTTGCGAACAAGTAACTTGCTTCATTTACTGGTTGGTTTGACGAGATTACCGTCTCGTAATTAGTCCGCCAGATTGTATTTGCAATAAAAATGTTAAATAAATAAATATCTTGGTAGTCAAGACACGCAATAGATAAATAATTAATGGCTTTAAGTTGAAGTGCTAAAGGTGACTTTTAAATATTTCATGAACTGGTAGAAGAACCAATCGATCTACTATTAAAGAACTCAGGATTGAGACGCATATCTTTGAGGTGTTCGTAAGAAGAATCTTACAATACCTTGAACATACAGCCCAGAAGACGACGACAGCATTGCGTAGTCAATTCTGGTTGGAAGTATGAATAGCAAAAGGAGCGGAGAACGAGCATTCCTCCATTGGAGAAACCAGGTGACAAAACCAGCTCGGTACTTCTTTCACGAGATATTACATAGGGCAAAAGAGTGTTTTTTTATTTATTTATTTAACACTTTTATTGCAAATACAATCTGATGGGCTTATTGCCAGGCGGAAATATCTTCCAACCGACCAGACAAAAGTAAATGAAGCAAGTAACGTGTTCGCATAAATCATTCAAATGACTATCCATCCTCACGAAATCCATAAACATATACGTGAGCATATACCCACGAACCCCACAAAGGCGGACAATCACCCGATTCATATAAAGTGAGATATCATCAATCAAAAAGAAAGGAAGGGATGGTGGAGAGGAAAGGAAAAGAAAAATCAGGAATTAAACACGTTATTTTACTGACTAGAAATTAAGAGTTTTTTCCGTCACTTCTTAAAGCATGCCAAGAACGGAACGAGTTTTATATTGGTTTATAACTGATTCCAGAGTCTCACTGCATGGACTGTAAAGGACGACGTAAAAAAAGAGGAGCGGTGAACTAGAAAGGTCAATAGACAATCTCTGTTTGAGCGTAGCGCTAGTCCATGATTGGAAAGACGCTGAAAAGTTTCGGCGAGATAAGAGGGGGTGGCAGAACAGTTAAGCATATTATACAATAGATAAAGTATGTGAATTTGGCGTTTATTTCTAACAATCAACCAGTTCAATGCCTTTTGGTATGAAGTTATACGATCGTACTTTCGTAGGTTGAAAATAAATATTAGACACAAATTTTGAAGACGCTGTGATTTGTCCAGCTGTTCCTCTGTAACATCCAAGTAACAGACGTCCGCATAGTCCAGAATCGGGAAGAGCAGAGATTGTACGAGTAAAATTCGTGCAGGAGAAGAATGGTTGATGAACAAGTGCTTGTGCAGGAGAAGAATGGTTGATGACCATGGTGATCACAATCCTCAGACTTGAGGGAATATTCAAAAGATTTTTCATAGTGTATACAAATGGGAAAAGTATACAATTTAATAGTCACCGTCGTATCCTAAAACTCTATTTTTTACTGTTAATAAAGCCACTGTTAAACAGGTGTTTTAAATTTCATGTTTGAGCGTTCTTGAGGAGGGTCTGATCTTTATTCCATTCATATTTATTTTATTTATTTATTTAACAATTTTATTGCAATACAATCTGGCGGGCTTATTAACAGGCGGCAATCTCTTCCAGCCAAACAGGCAAAAGTAAATGAAGCAAGTTACGTGGTCGCATAAATCATTCAAATGACTATCCATCCTCGCGAAATCGATATACATATACGTGAGAACATGCCCACGAACCCCACAAAGACGGACAATCACCCGAACATTATTTTTTATATAAAGTGAGATATCATCAATCAAAAGGAAAGGAAGGGATGGTGGAGAGGAAAGGAAAAGAAAAATCAGGAATTAAACACGTTATTTTACTGACTAGAAATTAAGAGTTTTTTCCGTCACTTCTTAAAGCATGCCAAGAACGGAACGAGTTTTATATTGGTTTATAACTGATTCCAGAGTCTCACTGCATGGACTGTAAAGGACGACGTAAAAAAAGAGGAGCGGTGAACTAGAAAGGTCAATAGACAATCTCTGTTTGAGCGTAGCGCTAGTCCATGATTGGAAAGACGCTGAAAAGTTTCGGCGAGATAAGAGGGGGTGGCAGAACAGTTAAGCATATTATACAATAGATAAAGTATGTGAATTTGGCGTTTATTTCTAACAATCAACCAGTTCAATGCCTTTTGGTATGAAGTTATACGATCGTACTTTCGTAGGTTGAAAATAAATATTAGACACAAATTTTGAAGACGCTGTGATTTGTCCAGCTGTTCCTCTGTAACATCCAAGTAACAGACGTCCGCATAGTCCAGAATCGGGAAGAGCAGAGATTGTACGAGTAAAATTCGTGCAGGAGAAGAATGGTTGATGAACAAGTGCTTGTGCAGGAGAAGAATGGTTGATGACCATGGTGATCACAATCCTCAGACTTGAGGGAATATTCAAAAGATTTTTCATAGTGTATACAAATGGGAAAAGTATACAATTTAATAGTCACCGTCGTATCCTAAAACTCTATTTTTTACTGTTAATAAAGCCACTGTTAAACAGGTGTTTTAAATTTCATGTTTGAGCGTTCTTGAGGAGGGTCTGATCTTTATTCCATTCATATTTATTTTATTTATTTATTTAACAATTTTATTGCAATACAATCTGGCGGGCTTATTAACAGGCGGCAATCTCTTCCAGCCAAACAGGCAAAAGTAAATGAAGCAAGTTACGTGGTCGCATAAATCATTCAAATGACTATCCATCCTCGCGAAATCGATATACATATACGTGAGAACATGCCCACGAACCCCACAAAGACGGACAATCACCCGAACATTATTTTTTATATAAAGTGAGATATCATCAATCAAAAGGAAAGGAAAGGATGGTATTGATTCATACTTAGTTAGAAAAGTTTGAATAAGAATAAAAAGGCACTTAATATAGCACCGTTTAGAGAGTAGACTCCCCTCAAGGTGCTACTCCAACCAACAAATCGCTTATTCAGGGAGAAATTTAGTCACTTGATACGGTCATGAGTATCATTTGAATTAGGAAATAAGCTATCTATTACAAATTCGTTCCACAGCTTGGAAATAATTATTTTTATAATGAATTCAAATGACTGTTGAAAACAGCCTCGGTGGTTAACAAGAAAAATTACAAAATAGGTCAAAGATCTCACTGCATTCTCTATTATACTCGTACGTAGATCTCACATATGAGCAAAACGCTTATTTGATGTTAAATGTTCTAACTTTGTGCACTTGCCTTACTGTGCTTAAAAACTCCGCCAGCCACGGTGCTGGACGCTAAGCGTCCAGTAAAAGTTATTTTTTGTAATTAGCTATAAAAACTATTTTACTATGTATTAAAACGTCGAATAATCAAATAAAATATAAGTCCTGGTCACTCGCTATCCATCACAGGGTGGCAAGTGTTAAACTTGACTCATGTTTGAAACACATCGAACCTTTTACAGTTCAAAAACAGCCATAACATCAATCGAAAGGAAAGGAAGGGATGGTGGAGAGGAAAGGAAAAGAAAAATCAGGAATTAAACACATTGTTTTACTGACTAGAAATTAAGAGTTTTTTCAGTCGCTTCTTAAAGCATGCCGAGGACGGAGCGAGTCTTATATTGGTTTATAACTGATTCCAGAGTCTCACTGCATGGACAGTAAAGGACGACGTAAAAAAAGAGGAGCGGTGAACTAGAAAGATCAATAGACAATCTCTGTTTGAACGTAGCGCTAATCCATGATTGGGAAGACGCTGAAAATTTTCTACGAGATAAGAGGGGGTGACGGAACAGTTAAGCATATTATACAATATATACAGTATGTGAATTTGGCGTCTATTTCTAACATTCAACAAGTTCAATGCCTTCTGGTATGAAGTTATATGATCGTACTTTCTAACGATATTTGTGCATTGCAATTCACCAATCGTGAGAATGCAATAATTATTGAGTAACACAATAGTTGGATTGGTGCTAACGAGTGTTTTCGATCCCCCATCGGTCGCAATTACTTTGTAAGATGAGTTGCGATTCTTATTCAATTCTACTGTGATAGTGTTCATTTTAAGGGCGATATATTTCCAATAGCTTCACCCTCCACGGCCCTCTACACCAACGTTCGGCAAACATTTTTTTGTTAAGGGCCTCTATGGCCAAGTGCTTGAACAATCACAAAAGGCTGCAGCTATTTCAGAATGTTTAAAGAACACTATCTGGAAAAGCAAGCATATGACCATCCAAAGCAAGGTGAGGATATACAAGACATGTGTCCGCCCCATAATGACATACAGCATAGAGTCCAGAGCCAACACTGTCAGAACCAAAAACCTTCTTCGAACTAGCGGAATGAAGGTACTCAGGAGTATCGCTGGCAAATCCCTTCGGGATAGAGTACGAAACACAGAAATCCGAAGGACGTGTGAAGTTGAAGATATGGTCAGATGGGGACGACAGAGAAGAAGGTTCTGGAACAAACACGTATCCAGAATGGCGGAACCAAGAGCCGTAAGAATGGCCAGGAACAGTATCTCCCAAGCAAGCAGACCTCCAGAACGACCTCCCAAAAAACGGTAAGACAGCTGGCAGTCGACGTTACAAGAGGCAAACAATGATGCAGTACCATAACAGGCCAACCGGCCTAAAATAAAATGAAGAAGAAAAAGCTAAATAGTAAATATTTTAGGCCTTGTTGGCCAAGAGACAAGCAAACTCGAGGATATATATCGTGATTCACATTATAGCCTCCGACGACTTCTGTTTATCTATCCCTGCACTCCACGGCTCGCAAGAGAGTTATTAAATGTAGTCCAGTTAATCTATCACTTGTTCATTCCAACGCACTGGGATTTTTCTTCTTGTGCATCGTCTCCTTCAAACTGTCTCCTTGGCCACGAGCAATGTGCTCAAAGAATCGGAGGTCTCGTCGAAGGCATATTGTCGACAATCTGTCGGTGACTCTCAGTTCTTCGAGAATGGAGGCGTTAGTTCACCCTTGCTGCCCGTGGAGTTCGTAACATTCTTCTCCAGCACCACATTTTAAATGCATCTATTCTACGTCTCTCGACCGCTCTAAGAGTCCAAGTCTCCGCGCTATACATGAATATAGCAAAGACGAGAGACTTACCTAGGGGCATTTTCATCTTGACATTGATAGTTCTGCTCTTCCATGTCTTTTCCAGCTTTAACGTCGCATTTTATGCTATTCCAGTTCTTATTTTTATCTCAGCCTCGCATCCTCCATTGTTGGAGATACTACAGCCTTAGTAAGTAAAGTCAGTTACAGCTTCTAGACAATGATTCACATTAGTTAGTAGCAGTTTGTTACTGCGGTCTATTATCATAAGCTATCCATATATTTTCTTTTCCGGTGCTAAAAAACTTCACGCGTTCCGCTGCTGTGTATTCAATACACATGTAAAAATGAGCGATTTAAAATCGAAAAAATAAGAATATTCATAGCCAATCGCTTAAATTAATTAAATTTGAAGTCAAAAGTGATAATAATTGAAATTTAATTGCTGAAAACATGAAAAAATATTCGCCGACGTTCACAAAACGGACGCAGAAACCACCTCGTATGAAAGCCCACTAGCTACTGAGACGGGACTCGGAACACTAACACTGTATGTTATACCTAAAAGAAACAACTGCGAACTGAGATTCTATTTCTTGCGTTCCCATATACCGAAGTAGAGTGAGAGTGAGACACGAATAGCGTCGCTGCCTCACCCGTAGTGGTTTTAAGAATGAATATACCTACGTCACACACTGGCACACGTTTGATTGTATTAGTGAATTTATTTCCAATTTTCACAAAATATCTCTGATGTGGCCGATAAGTTCTAATTATTATTATTTGTAATTTATTTTATCAAACACTGTTTATTCCACTTTTTTGTAAGGGTATAACCCTACCGGTTTCAAGGCTTTCACCTCATCTTCAGGGGTCCTGAAGATTAGATGAAAGCCTTGAAACCGGTAGGGTTATACCGTTACAAAAAAGTGGAATAAACAGTGTTTGATAAAATAAATTACAATGTCTTTGAACCTCCACAACGTTAATGCCTTAACTATAAACAATAATTATTATTAATGTTATTTTTTCATTCAATGCGTAAATGTAATATATTACGGAGGAATACCTAAAATCTGAACCTAGTATTTACTATATTTATAGAGATATTAAAGTTTTTAGAAGCAATGTGTACTAGTTACACATCGCAGGACAGGAAGGGTTAACATCTCATAAAAATTACTGTTGGATTTGAGGGCTTTGTATTTCGAAAATCAAAGTATTTTTTATACAAAACCTAAAATTTTATGTTTTTGACAATTGTTAACAAATAATATTTATGCGATCGATGCTCAAAATAACAAAATTACAAAATAACAGGATGTGTAATTAACTGGAATAACATTTATAGGCAAATATTAACTCTATGGGAGGCTATGGATATTAACTCTATGGGAGGCTGTGGATATTACAGACTGATACGTAGCAGTTTAGTCAAGGACAGCAAGAATTTTAAGATATTTTAAAATCAAAAGTTAGGCAGAATACAAATGCAAATTTTAACTTTTTCCTTGATTTTTATCAGCTGAGACCAGAACACATTTATCAGATAAATTTGTAGTGGACATTGTCAGATGGAAAGACGACGAAAAAGCAAATGTAAAAAGGGTGGATGCCTCAAGAGTGCGACACATTGTAATCTATAGCAAACTATTTATTCACGATAAACCAATTTACAATTGTAATTTGTTTTATCAAACACTGTTCATTCCACTTTTTGTAACGGTATAAACCTGCCGGTTTCAAGGCTTTCACCTCATCTTCAGTGGAGCACAAACATGAAGATGAGGTGAAAGCCTTGAAACCGGTAGGGTTATACCGTTATAAAAAAGTGGAGTAAACGTGTTTGATAAAATGTATTTGATAAAACAAATTACAATGTCTTTAAACCTCCACAATGTTAATGCCTTAACTATAAATAACAATTTACAATTGTTTTAATAGAAATGTAAACCGTTGCGTACAAGAACATAGCATTGCAAAAAATCATAATTGTGTGGATGTAAAGAACCACTTCACTAAATAAGGACTTTTACGAAGTTGTCTCATCCCTTAATAACTAATTTCACATATTTATCTTAAATACTAAAACACACTGCTGAAACATCCACATTCTTACACATGTTTGAATCCCTAAGTATCACATTAGTTAATCATGTCGTGTAGCTCATGTCTTGGCTTCGTGACTCCCATGATAGCCCTTGACGACTCCTCCCCATGGATCACGGCACTCCGCAGTTGGGAGGATAGTTGTAAGGGTAGTTCTGTTACATTCCTCTCTTGGTCAGTCCAACGCATTTAGGATTTTCTATATATGTGTACTTAGTTAAGTTTATTATAGTAACTCGGCCATCAGTCCCCTTTGTGGAGAGCTACATCACACTCTAATCTATATTGCAAGTTCTGCAGGGTCTTTCGTTCTTATCAGTTGATGGAATACATATCATCAACACATATTTTTTGACAACCTGTTTGGAGTATGCCACAAATTTCTAATGCTTTTATGGATCCGGAGACTGTATTTGGTTTCCAGATTCACATGTTGAAATCTTCAAGATCTGATACGTCACTGCACATTGATGACACGACGTCAAAATCTCCATCATAAATAAATTCAAGCATATTAACATTATCTAGGGCAAGAGTTGTTTAACTCTGGTATATGTAGCAAAACTATGATTTACATTTAACACTACCATTATGACTGCGCATCAAACGACAGCACAATTAAATAATTAACTATTTTAGTGAATGATAAATAATACACAAATTCAATACACAAACAAGAAAAATCACAACTAACCCAAACCGGCAGAACAAAACTGTCGTACTATTTTTCTGTGATTTAGCAACAAAACAAAGTTATTAGTCACCAGAGCTACGTTTGCTAAAAAGCAAAGCTAGGCATTTGTCTAGTCAAAAGGGGGCGTTCATACATAGATTATACAAATATGTACAAGAATGATTTAGATCAAGAGTTACCAAACTTTTTTCGGTCGCAGACCCCTTTACCAAATACTTTTAAAACCGTCGACCCCCTAGTCGTTTACTTGACTTACTCAAATTAATAAGTTTGTGCAGTACTCGATATTTAATATTTCACTAGATAACAAACTTTTCATTTTAATCACTTGTAATTAAGGATTGAAAAAGATAAAAGGACTACGGATTATGCATTGCATTATCTTGTGTAACATTTAATATTGAAATCTGCGCTGACGAAAATTAAAGCAAAACAATACGAGCAGAGTTCTTTTTTTTATTTTTGACATTTATGAAATAAATGTGTTAATTCAAAATAAGTACAAATATTAACAAATATTCTTAATTAGGTACCTATTGGAATCATAGATATTTTGAAATCATAGATATTCCTCCTCTATAAAACCCTTATTCGTCCTATCTTGACCTATGCTGCACCCGTTTGGGGTAGTGTGAGCAACACGGATCACCTGAAACTCCAGAGAGTGCAGAACAAGGCATTCAAGATATCTTTTAACACCCATCCCAGAACAAATCTTACCCGACTTCACGCTGAACAGCGAGAAGAAACCCTACATCACCACATCCTCGCTTGGACCGTGAAGTTCTATAAAAGCCAACAAAATCACAGAAATCCCTTAGTCGCTGCCCTGGGGGCTTACGAGAGTAAATCCGACCTACCCTTCCGTTATAAGCACAAGCTCCCGAAGCATTATCTGTTGCCTGACTAGTCCACCTACAGTATTAGCTGGGACGACCAAGGTCTGAGTGAATGTGATGGAATACAAGTAGCCTGAACGAGTGGACTTGTTTTTGCTAAATAATTAGTGTAAGAATTGTTATCTAGTTATAAGTAGTATGTAGGTGTTAATTATTTCTAAGATCTCATATATTAAGATTGAATAAATAAAATAAAATTATATGTAGAAAAATAAGATTAAATAAGTTCATAAATGATAACATATAATTAAGATTAGTTAAGTAATAAATTTGTATATAGGTATAGTCTTGACAAATGTTTGTATAGTAATTTACTTGTTTAATAAAAAAAAAAAAAAGATATTTTGAAGTACCTAACAAAAAAATAGCAGTAGTAAGGGGGGTCTATTTTTGCTGTCGTCGACCACCAAATTTTTTTGTTGAAACTATCGACTTCTAGAAAAAACAAATCGACCCTAGGGGGTCGATATCGACCACTTTGGAAACTATTGATCTAGCGGATTATTCGTGTAATAAATAAATCAGGAGATTATCGTTAAAATGACGAATTGTTTCCAAAAATATTTGCTTGATGTTTGTAATGTATTTTTAAAAAGATATATATAGACCACGAGATAACACGGGACCGGGACGCAACACATATCTAACACAGCTTGTCAAATTTAAACATGATATCCGGGTACATGTGTTAACAGCATTCATACTACTTGGATATAATGATAATAGAAATAAATCAAATCAATTATAAATTTCAGCAATTATGTATATATTATAAAATATTGTATATAATGGGAATGGAATTGAAAGTAATAATACTGGACCCTTGAGGAGAATCTGCTCTCTAAATCTTCTCCCTGACTCCATCCCATCTCACTCTCTGCGAAGACTGTTGGGGTCAGCTCTCCTCGTCCTCAGGTTGTATGCTCTTCTGTCCCGGAATACGTCCCCCAGGCCGTGCCTCCGCATCAGGTTATCTTTTTGCACCACCCATGAATTCTTTGGTCTACCTCTGGTTGTTATTCGAGGAAGATCCATGGAGATTGCCTGGTTCACAATGTGATCGGGTGATCTGCGTCCAACGTGCCCATACCATCTCAATCGCCTCTCTTCCATCTTGCTGTTGATGTCTGTAACACCTAGGCTTCCACGAATGCGTGAGCTTTTTATTTTGTATCTTAGGGACACAACAGCTAACCATCTTAGCATGGGCATTTCAGCAGTTTCTAGTTGCCTTGAGTAAGAGTTATACATCGTCCAGCATTCGGACCCATAGAGGAGTGCGGGTCTGACAATCGTTTGGTATACTTTTCCTTTTAATTTTACTGGCATTTTCGGATCACATAGAACTCCCGCCATTGATCTAAACTTCATCCATCCCACATTAATTCTATGTGTTACATCTGCTGCACATCCTCCATCGCTATGGATGAATGACCCAAGATATTTAAAGGAGTCACAATTTGGTAATGTTTCTCCATTCATTTGCATTACGGGAGTGACAGCATTTGTGTTCTCGAATGGTAGGTACAGATACTCTGTTTTCTTTCTGCTCAGTCTCAATCCACTGTCCTCCAAGATTCTTCTCCACCTTTACAGACTATTTTGCAGCTTTTCATGTTTTTCACTTATTAATACGATATCGTCTGCAAATAGTAGGATCTTTAGGAGACTGTTCATTTCCTGGTTAGTTAAATAGTCCATGACTAAGATGAACAGTAGCGGACTGAGTACCGATCCTTGATGTACCCCCACCTTTACAGGAAATTCTAGTGAAGTTCCCGAAGTGCACCTCACTTGCGTTGTCAATCTGCTCTCTAAATGGCGCTATATAAAGGGTATTTTATTATCATTAGCTCTGTTTGATTTAATAACCCGGTTTAAAGTCTAGTTGGCGGATTTTAGAGCTCAACCTTAAAGTTCAAGAAAGGCATCATTAATTAAATAAGAGTTGGAAGGATAAATGAGGAGGTAACATTAAAAAAACATTATGTCCATCGGTTACAAAAAATGAGTTGATAAAGCAGGTTTTTTCTTATCGATGGTACGGAGCCGTTTAACATTTTAATTTTAATGAAAAAAGCACATAAATCATTTTAAAATCAGAATAAAAAAACAATGTTTTTTTTCAAAAGGAGTCTTGTCCAGGTTTTAAATCAATCAAAAAAGATCATGTCCGAATTGACCAATCATAGCTCTCCGATTGTGTCTAACTTCATATCAGTTCACCAGCAACTGTCAGTTTTAAATCGTACGTGCAGTGTAATGTCTAGCATTATACAGCTTTATCTACCTACATACCATATATTATATTTATAGTTTTATACGAATATTTCTTCTTATTTTGTAACACTTTACTTATTTTATTTGATTGAAATAAAAATAAATTACTCTACCTAATTATTTCTGATTATTTTTTGCAAAATATTTTTGAAATCTAACAAAAAACATCATGTCCCAGACCTGTTCAATAAAAAAAGATTAACCTTTCCTTCCCTGTGTTGGGTATCTTCTACACGTTGCTTCTAATAACCATCAATATCTCTATACATATAATAAATACAAGGTTAAGATTTTAGGTATTCCTCCAATATATATTAACGCATTGATTTAAAAAATAATATTAATAATAATCAGAATTTATCGACTACATCGAGGTGTTTTGTAAAGATCGAAAACAAATTCGCATTTAAACGCGGCGAGTGCCTCGTCTTGACGATAGGTGAATAGTATGCGGGAAGCGCGACACTATATTCGCATCTCACTCTTGCATACTAGACTGAATTGCGAGGAGCTGAACTGTCTCAACGTCGCAAGGAAAGACGTATGCGCCGAGGTATGCGACTAACGTTCCGCGCCACTAGTTGCATCTAGGCTTGCAAATAGGTTAGACGTACGCCCGTTCCGTGAGCGTTTTTTAATGTTTTCAGATGGTTTTTTAATGTTTTCAGCAAATAAATCTCAATTATTATAATTTTTAACTTCAATTATAATTAATTAAGGGGATTATCTATGAATGTTCTTATTTTTCCGATTTAAAATCGCAAATTTTTTATTGCGTACTCACTACCCAACACCGTAACACGCGTATTATTTTTATCACCGTAAGGGAAGGGTTAAAGTTGAATTGTTCTTACAAAAAGAATCGTGTCCATATTTTAAACTAGAATAACTATTTTAATTTTTATGATTCGATTTTAAACAAATCAAATCACCTTAAGCGATTTTAGATAGTTTTAAACTGAATTATTATGTAATGTATTTTAAAGCAAACAGTTTTTTTGCAATTTCTCAACATTCTGATATGGTGGACATGTTCTTTTTTTAATATTACGTCCTCAATTGAGAATTTATTTCCAAGAAGAGGCCTACTTGTTAATTAACACACCCGAGGTCTAGTAAAGAAATAAAACGCTGATTTATCTTGTTGCAAGCTCATTTTATTATCCCTTGCAATAAGAAGATGTAACATTGAAAAGTTCAAGTACCTTGGATAGTAATATTCTCTTGAACGAAGATTGTGGTTATGGAAGAGTACGGTTGTCAAATTACGTGTGATTGTGGAAGAGTATGGTTGTCAAATTACGTTTATTGGGTATATCATATATATCCTTCAAATTTTGTATCATGATCAAGTGTTTTAACGTAGATTTGCGTTGAATTCTGATGACACTTCCAAAATAATTCTGATGACACTTCCAAAAGAATTCTGATGACTCTTCCAAAAGAATTCTGATGACTCTTCCAAAATAATTCTGATGACTCTTCCATCTTCAAAACCGTATTCCTAGCCACGAGTAATGTGCCCAAAGAATCGGATCCCAAAAATCAGATTTCCTATAAAAACCAGCCAGGCACAGTGAAAAGTTCTTTTTATTTTGATACTAGAGCTCTGGTGAATCATACATATCATCACGCTGTAACCCTTGCGCGATAGGCAAAGAGAACAGATCTCCAAAGTTTTCTATTCGATCATACAACTTCTCAATATTCATACATATGTCCACAGATGATATTTTAGTAATCATATTTCTCACATAACATTCTTTTAAAATCATTCTTCCATCACTCAGTCTCTTCACATGTCATCATATCACCAAATCGTCATAGAACTTCTTTCTTCGATTTACTTAAAACATTTATATTAACCATGCATTCATTTCTGATATCTTCGTTCATTTCATCATTCTTCCGTCACTCAATCTCTCCACATGTCCAAATCAGCATAAAATTCCATTCTTCGTCTTACTTAAAACATTTATATTAACCATGCATTCATTTCTGATGTCTCCGTTCATTTAATCATTCTTCCGTCACTCAGTCTCTCCACATGTCCAAATCAGCATAAAACTCCATTCTTCGTCTTACTTAAAACATTTATATTAACCATGTATTCATTTCTGATGTCTCCGTTCATTTAATCACTCTCCCGTCACTCAGTCTCTCCACATGTCCAAATCATCGTAAAACTCCATACTTCGTCTTACTTAAAACATTTATATTAACCATGCATTCATTTCTGATGTCTCCGTTCATTTAATCATTCTTCCGTCACTCAGTCTCTCCACATGTCCAAATCATCGTGAAACTCCATTCTTCGTCTTACTTAAAACATTTATATTAACCATGCATTCATTTCTGATGTCTCCGTTCATTTAATCATTCTCCCGTCACTCAGTCTCTCCTCATGTCCAAATCATCGTAAAACTCCATACTTCGTCTTACTTAAAACATTTATATTAACCATGCATTCATTTCTGATGTCTTCGTTCATTTAATCATTCTTCCGTCACTCAGTCTCTCCACATGTCCAAATCAACATAAAACTCCATTCTTCGTCTTACTTAAAACATTTATATTAACCATGCATTCATTTATGATGTCTCCGTTTTCATTTGATCATTCTTCCGTCACTCAATCTCTCCACATGTCCAAATCAACATAAAACTCCATTCTTCGTCTTACTTAAAACATTTATATTAACCATGCATTCATTTCTGATGTCTCCGTTCATTTAATCATTCTTCCGTCACTCAAAATCTCCACATGTCCAAATCAGCATAAAACTCCATTCTTCGTCTTACTTAAAACATTTATATTAACCATGCGTTCATTTCTGATGTCTTCGTTCATTTAATCATTCTTCCGTCACTCGGTCTCTCCACATGTCCAAATCAACATTAAACTCCATTCTTCGTCTTACTTAAAACATTTATATTAATCATACATTCATTTATGATGTCTTCGTTCTACCTTCTGGTGAATCAATTAACTGTTTTAAGTATGTTTATAATTATTTTAATAAGAATTTAAGTGTTACTATGATATGTAGATAACACTTAAGTGTCATTAATTTCTTCAATCAATAAATAAATAAGGTCTTAAATAATATTCAATCCAGTAAATAAATAACAAACCAACACACCTTTTCCCTTTTGGAATAGGTAGAGAAGAGAGGGCGCAGGCATTACCTATCGCGGTACATACGAGTATATTTTGCCTATTTTATATCCATACACATTTTTTCACACAGCTCTTACTGTTTTCCTGACTTTTAATGTACATTTCTTTTAAAATAACATTGACTAATTTTTTTATTTTTTTTATTTAATTAATGACAGTGTCTTTTATATACAAATAAACATATGACATTTGAGAAGTGTAATGTATGACATTTATAAAAATGGAGTCATATACAATACAACAACGCGTTCAAATTGTTGAATTATTTTGTATATTGTAATCTCCGGAAACGGTGATGTTAATTGTCCACCAAGATCATGTGATCTGACACCGTTGGACTATTTTCTCTGGGATTACGTGAAAATCCAGGTCTATTAGAATGACCCCCGATCAATTCCTGAGCTGATGGACGAAATTATTCGCGTTATTGGTGAGTTAGAACCGCAATTATGCCAAAATGTCATCGAAAATTTTGACAAAAGAGTCGACACCTGTGGAGCTGTAAGAGGTGGACATTTGGCGGATATTGTTTATTGTGTTTAAATGTCATACATTATACTTCAATGATCAATAAAAAGTTTTTCGTAATCAAAACAAATTGTGTGTTTTATTCAAGAATTTTAAAAAATTTAATAAAAAAAACCGCTCAATTTGAAAGACCCTTTATATTTTCTACTGGTATATGAACACTAGCAATTCTATCTGTGATTTTTGTGGAGTATTTATATAATATATAAAAGATGATGGAACGCAGATATCAGACATGATTGCATATATAATAATAGTTATATTGCCAAGATGTGACTCCCATTGGTTTTTCTTTCCATTTTTTTTTTCGCTGACATTGTGTCGGTCAAACTTTTTGAGATATCTGTAAATATGTTAAGTTTCGATGTACTTTTTATATTGAAGAGGATTGATTGTGTGGATGCACATTTTTATTATCTTTTTCATTATTTTTATATGTTAGGGTCTTTGATTACCTGAACCTTGAACTGTCTCAAGTTTTTGTTTTATGTGTTTGTTATTTGGTATGCATTTGTGTACTTAATTCCGATGTTTCTTCGTATATGATTCATTGGAATATTTATTATGTGTTTGACAAGTTGTCAAATTTATATTCATGCATTCAATCAAAGTTCTAATTTGAGTATTACTTATCTAACCTTTTTTGAAGGTTGATATGATAAAAGACTACATTTTAACAAAATAAAATAAAATGGATGTTTGAATAATGTTAAAAAAGGAAATACAAGATGGTTTAGACATGTGGAGAGAATGAATGAAAACATAATTACTAAGCAAATATTTAAGTCAGAAATGTATTAACTCGTGCTTTGAATAAATACTTCAAAAAGGAATGCATGGTTGTTTTTTTAAAGAATAGATTTATTTATTTATTTATTTTTTCAAAACAGGCTTAGCCCAATTACTTTGAAAAATACAGGACATTAATAAAGAAGAAAAATTACATGGAAATTTTTTTTTTAAATTATATAAAAAATAAAAAATAATGCATATGTATACAAACGAGTATATACACACAAACATATGATACACATATATTCACAGTCACTTAAGTATGTTGATGAGTGCTTTCTAACGCGCTCAATCTAAGAAGAAAATTTACTTTTGCTTTTGGTAATGTGATATGAAATATGTCAATATCCGAAGCAGTCCCGTTCAGAAGAGTTAAGGCCCTTCCAACAGGCATAGCGGCTGCAAGACCCGTTCTTGCGTATGTTATTGAGAACAGTTCTTGCCGGCGCAGTCTAGTGTAATTGTTAGGAACATTTAACGCTAATCTTTGTAGTAATGCTGGACAGCTCACAACTCCTCGAACGAGTTTGACAACGTATACCAGGAAACGCAGATCTCTTCTTAAGCTCAAGGAGTTATACCCGAGCATGCCCAGCAGAAACTACGTAGGATAAAGCCACGGATATGACTAAAGTCATAGGTATCCGTATACCTTCGAAAACTAGGCGGGAAAAGTGCCTGTGTCGTTCTAGGGGAGTAGCACAACACGGGGTTCGAACTGACGACCTTCCGCACGGAAGTCTAATGCGTTACCACGCGGCCATGCACCTCATAGATAAAATTGATGTTTTGAGTAAGATGATGAAATAAGCTTTAAGGTGGTTTGGACATGTGGAGAGAAATAATGACTAAACGAGTATACAAGTCAGAAGTGCAAGGTGTGCATGGAATGGTGTACCGGACGTATGCGTCACCCTTTAATGTGTGTGTTCTTGATGTTGGATACTGGGTTATGTTGATATATTTGTTTGTTGTATTTGGTATTTCCTTGATTGTTGATGTAGATTCTCGATATTTGAAATTCTTGTTGAAATATTTATGTTTGTTTGGGTCCGCGCGTTATCGCGACCGCAGAGGAAGTGAGACTTATGAACGATCGTCGCCAGAGTATATCGCTGACCGGTCGGTCTAAGCATTGCGCAAAACTCCCGAAAATTGTTGAGTTTCACGGGGTGTGGGCGCTTACGATGAGCGATTGACCGTGCATAAGAAGGGTCCATTTCAATTTAAAATATATTCTCAGTACACTCTACCTCCTGTGTTTTACTTGAGACCTGCTACAACCTGCCATAAGAGGGATCTCTTCACCATCGCTACCTTCCCTCATCAATCTACGCCTTTTGGAATTGACCACTGAATTCTCCTAGCATTGCGCAGCAGATAGTTGCCTTTACGTTTACAGTTCTTTGTACAGTGCAGTACAAATGGGTTGACCTAGGAAAACGTGACTGAATCAAATGAACCATATATTAAAAGAAGGTGAAATGAGAAATATAAATAATATTGCCCCACCCTTGTCCAAGTTCTGCTCGCAAAGTGAAAATTTCCGACCAAGGACTGAATCTGCTTTTGCCGTCAGGTATCTCACATGTGAGCTCACATTCATCTTGGCTAATATTATTTAATTCCAGAAAGGTTGTCAAAATCAAAGACAATTCGGAAGGATGCTGGAAACATCCACACGCATTGATTCATTTTCTTTCTCCCGTGTCGTTGAACCTCAAGTCCGTTATTGCTGCTATCTTTTTCACCCTTTGGTGTGTCATAGCTGGAGAGGAAGTCATTTTAAGGTGATTCCTTCCTTGTCTTCTGGATGGGGACTTATTTTATCTCTTGTAGCGATCCTTACTCCCTGTGATCACAGCGCGAGCCGCTGTTATTGTTTAGCGAGAACGAGACAGCGACATATCTTCTGCGCCTTTCTACAAATGATATAAATACGGGACGTGTAACAATAAATATTGTTTAGCGAGAACGAGACAGCGACATATCTTCTGCGCCTTTCTACACACATTCCAAATATTATAAATACCGACGTTTAACAATAAAATGCCTCTTTCCATATTCCGATTTCAACGAGTTTTATTAAATCTTCCCATTCGGGACAACCGTCCCTAAACTCTTAACGTATGGAAGGGAAACGTTATTTGACAGACGGATGATAAAAGTACGATTAACTATGTATGTGCATTAAAAAAATATGGAAAGTCAATGTATGAAAGAAGGTGGAACGAAGACATGATAACATAATGCATGAACAAAATGGGTGCTTTAAGTAAAATAAAAAAGAGAGTTTTGTGATGGTTTGGACATGTGGAGTGTATGAATGACTAAACGAGTATACAAATCAGAAGTGTATAGCTGGTCTATCGCTACGTGGCAATATATTCGAACCAACCAGAAATATGTTAAAAAAGTCTTAAGACTGGAATCCTTTTTAAACATATATTGGTTCCAAAGGGAATCGAACCCGCAACCTCTGGGCTGGGAGACAAACGTCTTAACAACTAGCCCACGGAAGTTCTTGTAAAGCGTATGTAAACTAAGGAAAACATGACTGCATCAAATTTATAAAATTTTGAAAGAATTAGTAAAGTGAGATGCTCAAACAATACATAGTAATATTATTCAAGAGAAGATGTATGAATGTGTTGGGAAATATTTTCTTTCTACCTACCCCGAAAGGGACTTGCCGTGATGACATGTATGTGTGTATGATATTACAGTGTGAGTATTGGTGATATCGAACTATACCGAAATTTCGAATTAAACGTTTGTACCAAGTTTCCCCATTCAACAATGCAAGGTTCAATGTCAAAGTCGCCAATGATTACAAAGCGATCTATTTTGACCCCGTGTTACGTGTTTGACCCGTCAAATCGATTAGAAGTTACTTTGCGTCAAGTGCCCTTGCATTGTGCATTTAAATAATGTTTATTTTGCATTCATACAAATAATACAATTAAATTTTATTACCATTTAATTATCGAATTTACCGAGAAGACGGTTTTCCATACACGTGGCTGACATCTCACGCACGTGGAAGATTTTTCTTAATTATAAAATCGTACAAATATATTTCAGAAATGTTCGAAAAGAAATCCCGCAGGAACCCATTTAAAAAAAAAATTGGTCTGGTTTTCACTTAATCCTTCCTGTCCTGTGATGTGTAACTAGTACACATTGCTTCTAAAAACTTGAATATCTCTATAAATATAATAAATACTGGGTTCAGATTTTAAGTATTCCTCCGTTATACATTTACGCATTGAATGAAAAAAAATAATATTAATAATAATTAGCACTTATCGGCCACATCAGAGATATTTTGTGAAAATCGGTAATAAATTCACCCATACAATCAAACGTGTGCCAGTGTGTTACGTAGGTATATTCATTCTAAAAACCGCTATGGGTGAGGAAGCGACGCTATTCACGTCTCACTCTACTTCGGTATATGGGAACGCAAGAATAGAATAGAATCTCAGTTCGTTCGCTTCTCTCTTTTTAGTAGCCAACCGGCATTCGTTCGAGGTGGTCGCTCCGTCCGTTTTATGAATATCGTCCGAAGTTTTTTTCATGTTTTCAGCAATTAAATTTCAATTATTATCACTTTTGACTTCAAATTTAATTAATTTAAGCGATTGGCTATGAATATTCTTATTTTTCCGATTTTAAATCGCTAATTTTTACATGTGTATTGTGTATTGAATACACATCAGCGGAACAGGCGGATTTTTTTTAGCACAGGAAGAAAAAGGTTAAGACCTCATAAAAACGTCTTCATACATGTGCTTAGCAGCCTCTGTGACCTAGTTGGTAAGACGCCTGTCTCCCAACCCGGAGGTTGCGGGTTCAAATCCCGCTGGAAACCAGATTTTAAAAAAGATTCTAGTCTGCTTTTCATTTAAAGTCTGTTTAACGTATTTCTGGTTGGTTGGAAGAGATCTCCACATGCCAATAAACCCACCAGGTTGTGCTGTACACAATGAAAGTGTAATACAATACAATACTGTATACAAAGATATTGTTACACATGATTCGCTCGGGCGCTGTTATATGTTAGCTGTCAGACGTAATTTGTTTAACAATAGTAGATTCGAATCGAAAGTTAGAGCGCCCTTGAGAAGAGTTTGCTCTCTAAACGACGCTATAAAAATAGTCTAAATTACATTTACATAATTTTTTTATAAAATAAATATAATACTTATCTTTTATTTTGTATTCCCCACTGTTTTATTTAAGTTCACTACCGGTTTCAAAGACCTCCGTCTTCCACGTCAGGTGAAGTTGAACTAAATTATGTCTAAAACATTTCTTTTTCTAATTTTAATAGATACAGGAAATGGGGAGGGAAGAAATGGCTAATAAGGAAAGGGGAGTTTGTAGGTGGCAGCAATGTCCCTGTACCCTGATCCCTCATTTTGTACTATGCCTTCTATTATACTTGAACAGATAATAGGCATTCATACATCTTAATTTATATTTTTCTGTATTTTATGAAGTCAGATGGGCTACAATCACATAACGGAAGATTGACTTCCTAGTTTAATAATAAACTTATTTATTTAATTTGAAATATTTTTTTATGTATTAATGGTGTGTTCGAATCCCGAATAGAGCGCCCTTTAGGAGGGCTTGCTATTTAAACAGCATTATATAAATTGTCCTTTTATTATTATAAGCTACTTATGATAAAATCTCAAAGCGCTACAAAGCTACAAAAAAGCGTGCTTATTGCCAGACGGCAATCTCTTCCAACCAAACAGACAAAATTAAATAAAGCAAGTTACATGATTGCATAAAACATTAAAATGGCTACCCATTCCCACGAAATGCATGAACATATAACAAACGTGAGCATACGTTCATAAACGCCACAAAGACGGGCAGTCGTCCGAAGAATGCTTCAGGAAGGATACTGAGCGGGTTCTCAAAGGACAACGGTACGGTGGATATGATGCTACCCCCAGCTTTAGTGGATTGTCTTCATGTGAATATAATCATTATGTCAAATGGCGATTACCCAAAATATGCTCACCATGTCGAACTTCTCACGGTGTGTAACTATAGAAGCCTCGAAACAAGAAGGCGAGAATCCATCGCGATATTCCTACTTAAGGTTGCTTTAACTGTCCCGCGATTCTAGAAGCACTAAGTTTATATGTACCCAATAAATATAGCCGTGCAAGGAATCACCCTCTGTTCTACATACCAACTTACAGGACGAACATCATGGCTAAACACTCAGTCACGCGTGGTATAGAGATATTGAACCAACTGAATGACACTGTTGATATATTCTCGGTACCGCCTAGCAGTATGAGAAGAATCCTGGCTGATATTATTCCTAACGAATAAGCTATAGTACCCGGCGGTAAGTAATACACATCGGGCTTAAGAAAGAGAATGTCGCTGTGTAGAGCGTCGTCTCTGTCGCACGGACTGAGGGCGCATCGTGCGACAGAGACGACGCTCTACACAGCGACAGTCTCTTTCTTAAGCCCGATGTGTATTACTTACCGCCGGGTACTATAAGTCTAGAAGCAGACCCTCTTTGTGTAACAGGAGAAATCCGTGCAAAGTGGATACATTTATTTTTTTTTAAATTAGAAATCTGTTGGATCCTTTATTTATATATTTAACGAAGTAAATAAAGGAAGTTACAATGTCGCAAGAAATATTCATCTATATGAAATTTATGGGCATATGATATACGAGTACATAGTAAAAGTAAAAGTGAGATATCATCAATCAAAGGAAAAGGAAAGGATGGTGGAGAGGAAATAAATATCAGGAATGAAACACGTTATATTACTGACTAGAAATTAAGGGGTTTTTGCAGTCACTTATTAAAGCATGCCAATGACAGAGTGAGTCTAACATTGATTTGTAACTGGTTCCAGAGTCTCACTGCATGGACAATAAATGAATTACACCATATGAAAATCAATCTGGCGGAATTATTGCCAGGCGTCAATCTCTTCCAATCAACCCGACAAAAGTGAATAAAGCAAGTTACATGGTCGCAAAAAATATTCAAATGATTATTTTTATTCATGAAATTTATGGACATAAACATATTTATATTATGTTAAAGTAAAAGTGAGATATCATCAATCAAAGGAAAAGGAAGAGATGGTGGAGAGGAAAGGAAAGGAAAATCAGGAATGATACACGTTATATTACTGACTAGAAATTAAGGGGTTTTTTCAGTTGCTTCTTAAAGCATACCAAGGACGGAGCGAGTCTAACATTAGTGTGTAACTGTTTCCAGAGTCTCACTGCATGGACAGTAAAGGAATATATAAAAAAAGAAGAACGGCGAACTGGAAAGACCAATAAACAATCTCGGTTTGAGCGTTACGTGTTCGCATAAATCATTCAAATGATTATCCATCCCCACGAAATCCATATAAACACATACGTGAGCATACGTCCACGAACCCCACAAAGACAGACAATCACCCGATTCATATAAAGTGAGATATTATCAATCAAAAGGAAATGAAGGGATGGTGGAGAGGAAAGGAAAAGAAAAATCAGGAATGAAACACGTTATTTTACTGACTAGAAATTAACAGTTTTTTTCAGTTGCTTCTTAAAGCATGTCAAGGACGGAGCGAGTCTAACATTGGTTTATAACTGGTTACAGAGTCTCACTGCATGGACAGTAAAGGAATTACACCAAATAAAAAAACAAACTTGACTAAAGAAAAAAAACAGCAGGTAAAAAAACTTACCGACATATAAAAGCAGATTCTCTTTGGACCATTTGTATAATTTCGATTCCGTTGAATAATCATTCTTGTAAGATATTCGCTTAAATTATTTTTTGATACCAATGACAAAAAATTTAATCTCAACATTATTAAATACTATGCGTATCCAGAAGTAAGTGTACTGAGGCTCTCACGACCGGATGGATTTTATTTTTGACATGTTGGCTACACTTTCGTGTAGCCTGACCCTTCCCCTCCGCAACGAGACCTGTTCGAGGTCAGTACGTTGAGAAGTGTCGACGCTACAACACGTTTCGTGAAAAATGTCAATCCAATCTCCCGCCAAGTGCGAAATACGCGGCGTCATCCGTTATCTCGTTTGGAAGGGAAAACCTCCGGTTGAGGTTTATAATGAGGTGAAAACTGCATATGTTGATAAAGCTATGAATCGTACGAATGTGTACAAGTGGTGTCGCGAGTTTAAAAACGGTCACGTCACCCCTCTTCACCCTCCGCCAAAAAGTTCAAAACCACAATTTCAGTAAAGAAAATCATGGCATCCGTGTTTTGGGACTGTCAAGGCATAATTTTAATTGAATATATGCCTCAAGGGGAGACCATCAACTGCAAGATACTGTGAGACCCTAAAAAAATTGCGGAGGGCGATTCAGAACAAGAGGAGAGGCATGCTGACAAAGGGAGTCTGCCTGCTGTACGACAATGCCAGACTACACACGGCCAACGCCACGAAGGAACTGCTCGCCTCGTTTAAATGGGATGTCCTGAACCATCCCGCGCATTCCCCTGATATAGCACCTTCAGATTACTATCTCTTTACCTCCCTGAAGCTGCACATGGGTGGAAAAAGGTTTTCAACTGACGAGATGGTAAAGGAGGAGGTGGAGAAGTGGACGGAGGGGTTGGCGGGAAACTACTTCGAGGAAGGCATCAAAAAGTTGATACCCCGCTTCACCACCTGCATTGAGAGGAATGGCGACTATGTTGAAAAATAGCTTACATATGTACTACGGTAACCACGTAATTTTTTTGTTTAAATAAAAAAAATTGTAACCTACAAAAATTCAGTACACTTACTTTCTGGATATGCCTCGTATATTGACGACTATTTAAAAATTATTTTGGGTGCACTTATTGTAAATAAATATTTTTCATTTTATAAAGGACATTGTTTCTTTTAATTCTTTTTGAATAACAAATAACCGATTTAATAAGTTTTCTCAAAAGTATCTTAAACAACTGGTTTGTTTTGTTTCCTTGACTGTTAAACTGTGTTTGTCATTGCACATGTGATATTTACCCGTGAGATGCAAAATTGCAGATAAAAGTAATTGCTAATTGGAAATGAATATGCAGAAAAATATCCAACAAGTTTTAAAGAAAAAAAGGTATACAAAAATACATTTTTATAATTGTAAATAAAATAATATAAAAACCTTGTTACATTAGATTTAAGGGGGTAGGTTTTGAGATTACTAAATTAGAACATATTTCTTTTAGTGCCACATTGATTTTATTTCCTATTGCAACTTATCGTTGAATATTTCCTAACACTTCACTTAGAGGAGTATTCTACTCAAGAAATTAAAAAAAATCGTTTTTTGCATATTCTTAAAGTTTTGACCTTTAAGAATATGTTCTCAGAAGGAAATGTTAAAATTCTCAAGATTTACGAAGTTATAGCTATAAATGAGGCAGCAATTACGCCGCACCGGAATGACTCGGATAATAATCTCAAAACTTTAAACGCGTTTTTCTCGAAACAACTTTTTTCAACCTGGTCGACATAAAATCTCAAGTTTTATGCAATTGATTGCCTTCAATTTTGATATAAAACTTTGATAAATTTTTTTACTATCGTCCCTACCTGTTAAAATTCAATACTTTTATTTACTATTCTTAAAAAATTGGAAAAAAGGGTAAAAAAGTGATTTTTTTTTCACACGCCGTCAATTTACGTATTTTTTATTTTTTTGGTACCAACTATAACGACATTATTTTATATCAAGAAACTTTGTATAGTTTTTGTTTCAAATTTATTAAAAGGTTCCAATCATGTCGACCAGTTTACCCCCTTTTTTTTACGACAAGATATAATAGCTGATAACATCTTAAAATTTAATTTTTTGTACATTCTCAAATCATAAATAAACGAACTGTAAAAAATATATGGGATAAATAAATTATGTTTTTTTTATTTAGTCTGTAAAAAAACGCCCGAAATTCTCGCATCTAGACTAGAATATGTACTCCTTAACTTAATATTAATTGAAGACACTTACTGTCATCTATGCAAAAAGTAGCAAACTTTTACTATTAATATTTATAACTTACTTAAAACTAAAATTACTTCTAGCTAAGATTCAAACAAATTAGTAAAATATAAGTATTTTTTTTAATTTTTCTTATCCATAATCAGTGCCACATTTGTATAGATGGCGCCCCAGGCAGTTTGTTTGTTTCGTCCCCAAAAATGTAATTAAAAAATACTTTCAGTTTCAGATGTTATATTTCGCGCTATACAACAAACTTCTACATGTTACCTCTTGCTTTCTTCTCCGCTAATGCCTCTACGATGTCATTGAAGACCATATCCACTGTAATGTAGAGCATCGATTCTACAGTAGAACATTGATTTTCCGAATACCGATCAACCGAAACATCGGTTAACTAAATGTTCAAATTTGCGGCAGCTAGTACATAAATTCAATTTTATGAAAACTTATCGTGTTTTAAAGCATGTATAGAATTTCAAATTGCTGTGGCGCTGCAGCACTTTCCCCCTCCCTGTCACAAGGCCCAGGCAAGTTCGCGACGCCATCTGTGTTTTATTCAAGAATTTAAACACCGCTCAATTTGAAAGACGCTTTATACAATATATATGTCCTTTTCTCTCTGTATACATATGTATATTAAAGCTCGGGATATATAAAAATATAAGTATTTTAATATGCAATGTGTATGTATTTTATGACTTTAATATATGTACCAAATCCTATACTTTACTCTCTATGAAGTTTTACACCCCACCCAAATATCCAAAACAAATAACCCAAGTCCTTCAATATCAGATGAAGGAGTAAGGTGTCCTGAAATTGGACCGACGACACTCCGAGTATGCATTATTAACTTCACTAAACATACTATACAAAACTCATTAGTCATATTATGAATACAGTAGATTAAGAGTTCCCAAAGGAGTCGATATCGATCCCATGGAACCGATTTGATATCAATAGGGGTCGATGATTTAAAAAAAAAATTGGGGGTCGACAACATCAAAGATAGACCCCCCTTACTACTGCTATTTGTTTGTTACTTCAAAATATCTATGATTCCAATAGGTACCTAATTAAGAATATTTGTACTTATTTTGAATTTACATATTTATTTAATAAATGTCAAAAATTTTAAAAAACTCTGCTCGTATTTTTTTGCTTTTATTTTTTGTCAGCACACATTTTAATATTAAATGTTGCAAAAGATAATGCAATGCATAATCCGTAGTCCTTTTATCTTTTTCAATCCTTAATTACAAGTGATAAAAATGAAAAGTTTGTTATCTAGTGAAATATTTAATATCGAGTACGGTACACACTTATTGATTTGAGTAAGTAAAGTAAATGACTAGGGGTGAGACGGTTTTAAAAGTTTTTGCTAAAGGGGTCTGCGGCCGAAAAATGTTTGGTAGCTCTTGATCTAAAATATTCTTGAATCCATTTGTATAATCAATTTAGAATAAATAAACCATTTTTCGTCTGCTTCTTTTTATATCCTAATGTTTAAAGATATTTAAAGAGGTTAGATTAAAAATAATAAGTCATATGTTTTTTTTTTACCTTGATCTCATTAATAAAATCAGTCTTTATTTAATATCTTTACACAAATAAATAAATTAAATAATTTTACTACAAGCTATTTTACGGACCAGTTGTATGAAGTCTTGTAGAGTATTATACCATGTAGTTTAACTTATAATGGCAACATTTCGAAAACATTGCAGTTGTCTTCTTCAGGGTTTGTTCGAAGTCAACTTAGCCATACCGAGACAGACCCTGCACTAATTTAGACATGCCATACGTTCACATTACGGTTGAGACTCTGCTGTAGGCCAAGTAATCCACTGTTGACACTCTGCTGTAAGCCAAGCAATATCCATTCACTTATGAAAAAGTTGACTATAAATAAGCCCTGAAAATGAAAACTGCAAGTGTTTTTGAAACGTCGACATCATAAGCCAAACAACGGAATAAAACACTCCGAAAGACATACGAATAACTGGTTTATAGCTGTGAAAGCTTCAAAACATATTTTTTTACGAAGACTTTACAAATAAGTTTTTCTTTGGTTTTCTTGCATTTTTTCGTAACTCTGAAACAAAAGAAATAATTATAATTTTCCTAAACAAAATTTCATTTTAGATAATTTATTTTTTATAAATATCATTCCATCTTTATTTTGTATAACATACATGCATTTATACCATCATGATATTTCCCTATCGGGGTAGGCAGAGAGGACAGAACACCAGAGTTTCCTACCTCGCCAAACATTCTTCGTCTCTTCTACATACATACGAGTACAGTAGAGCATCGATTATCCGAAACAATTCGGGACTGCGGGTGTTCGGATAACTGATTTTTCGGATAACCGATTCAACACAAAACTGTATATATTTCATATCACACGTCTTACAAATACATACCTTACATAGAGTAGTACATTAAAGTAGGCCTACAGTTTAGGAAAATAAGTTCAAAATTGTCTTTTGTTTCAGAGCCGAGACTCGTTTTTTTGCCGCTAAATCTCGCACACGTTTTAAAGACAGCAATTGGACAGAATTTGCCGACTGGAACGCTTTCGGTTAACCGATGTTTCGGTTGATCGGTATTCGGATAATCGATACTCTACTGCAGTACTTCCCAAATTGGGGGCCGCGGGATTTCTCGTGGGGGTCGCAAAAATATTCAGTACAATGTGCAAATATTCATGTGAGTATTAAATTGTTTCATGTGAGTATAGTTTTTATTTTTAAAAAAAGTTTTTAAGCAAGTTCCTATAATTTTGTGTTGAATATAAATATGTGTATTTTAATTGTAATAATTATTGCCAAATAAATCTTCAACTATAAAACAAAAGTTTCAGGGGGGGGGGGGATTAATTACTTCAGATTTAGGGGGCCGTTACATGAAAGTAATTGGGAAGCACTGCTCTACTGTACACCTTTTAAAACAACTCTTTCAATTTTCAGATTTTGTACATTTCACTCTTTCAAAAAAATTTTCACTTGACCCATCCATACTTTCTTTGGTCTTCCTCTATCACGCCTTTCACTCACATATGCACTGTACATTTGCTTTGTTTGTCTTCCTACGTTATTTCCATACCCGAAATATATCCGAGTTCTCAGAGCTCTTCTTCATCTTGTTCAACACAGCACATCAGTTGGCACTCATTCCTAATTCCTAATCACTTCATTCTCCATTCTGTCGCACACAGTCACCCCATGAATTATTCTAAGTGCATGCATTTCTACAACAATTACTCGACTCTTTTCAGTATTTTTTTTACGTACACGTTTAACTTACCTACGTCAAAGTTGGTACTAAAATCCTGTTGTAAACTAAAAGGTCTTTCAAATTGAACGGTTTTTTTTAATTTTTGGATTAAACATAGATGGCGTCGCGAACTTGCCTAGGTCAACTTTTTTTTTAATTATTATTTAGACATGTTAAATCTAAAGTTAAACATATAAATAAAAATCTACAACTGAAAAATAAATATAAAATAAAATAGTAAAAACATCAAATAATTGAATGTTTTCATAGAGCGTGGAGAGAAAGAGAGAGGGAGAGGGAGAAGGGGAGACCCCACCACATTCCCGAAGCCGCTCTAAGGACCGACAGCCCTCCTAACAGCTTCACACGCGAGACAAGATTTAGCTACTTTGCAAACTAATGCCTCCCCTCTCTCTTAATCCCACGTATTTATTTTTTTATATAAAGCAAAAGTACAATACATAAATAAAAAAAAACAAACAATTAAAATAAACGAAAAGGGCATGTACACCAAAACAGTAGAAAAAAACAAAAATTAATAAAAGTCAAGAAAATAACAATTAAAAGAAAGCATACGGTATAGTCTAATTGTTTTTGAAACATTAAAATACCGTGAAAAACGCGTTGGAGCGCCGCTCAAATGCGCTCCACCGCAAAAAAACGCGTTGGTGCGCCGCTCAATTGCGCTCCACCGCAAAAACGCGTTGGAGAGCCGCTCAACTGCGCTCTACCGCAAAAACGCGTTGGTGCGCCGCTCAATTGCGCTCCACCGCAAAAACGCGTTGGAGCGCCGCTCAACTGCGCTCCACCGCAAAAACGCGTTGGAGCGCCGCTCAATTGCGCTACACCGCAAAAACGCGTTGGAGCGCCGCTCAACTACGCTCCAACGCAAAAAAAAGCACTGCATATATAAGTTAAATATGTATATTTAAAAATAATTGATTAAAAGAAAAGACAACTAACTTTCTGTGCCATATTATAGAGCATGTTGTACGTCTGTGGTCCAGCTTGCATAGCCAAAGTTTTGAACATTCCTCCGTGCCCCTCATATTCCACTTGCTTCTTGTCTTCAATAATTGAAGAAGCAGACTGTATATTCAATAGCTCAAATGGATGTCCCATTTCTACTACACGACCACTGGAAACAAATATTTATTTCTTAATTTTGTCTAGTGTAGTGTTTTTTTCTGTCTCATAATTTTGTCTAGTGTAGAAAAAGTTATTATAAAAGATACATAAGGGCAATATAAGACTCGCTCCGTTCTTGGCATGCTTTAAGAAGCGACTGAAAAAACTCATTGCCTTTTTTTCTTTTCCTTTCCTTTCCACCATCCCTTCCTTTTCTTTTGATTGATGATATCTCACTTCGTATGAAAAAAAAATGTTCGAGTGATTGTCCGTCTTTGTGGGGTTCGTGGGCATATGATCACATGTGTGTTTATGGATTTATGCAACCATGTAACTTGGTTCTTTTACTTTGTCTGGTTGGTTGGAAGAGATTGCCGCCTGGCAATAAGCCCGCCTGATTGCATTTTCAAAAAAAGTGTTAAATAAATAAATAAGGGTGCATTTCTTTTTGCCGTTCTAAGTGCTAAAACACTTACTTCTGCCACTGCTTTCTGAGTTCATCTATCATCAATACATCTGGTAATATGCTCTGCCCAGTTCCACTTCTGGGTGGCAACCCTTTTAGAGACATCTACAATCTTGGTCTACTGCCTTATCCAGTTATTCGTCTTCAGAATTCTTCTCTCCATCGCTTTGTATGTAGCCCTGGACTTGTGTATTACTCGTATTTGCTTTGTAAACGGTGATATCACAGTAATGAAACGTATCGATTAAGCCTTTCTTTAGACATCTCTCGAACTTTGGAGACTTGTGGCGGTTGCACACTCGGATACTGTGGGCATTCATACATATGGTCAATGACCGATGAAATGACCTTCGGATTCCTCGATAAATCTAAGTAAACAAGTTCGATGGTCACCCGCCGGACATTCATCCCATAGCCGAGCGGACCACACTCCATACTAGAGAGAGAACGCACCACGCTGTCTCGCCGGTTCCGTAAATAGATTGTTACCTACATACAACAATTAATCGTTTTTGCATTTACAGAAACGAGACACAGGCATATCGCGAGCGCATTCTCGCGCGCATTCTAAAAAGATATAAATACCTACGTTACTAATAAAATTGGACAGACCCTCTTTCCGCATTGCGATCTGACGAGTTTTATTTATCAACAAATCACCATCATCATCTCTTCCAATAAGAACCATTCCGCTAAAGACTTATAGACTGGAGAATATGAATGAATAACTTATCAAATGCAGCCCAGCCTTGACTGCGTCTTCTCTCATCTTTGATCTTTCAATTTCAACATATTTGTCTTCCTTCCCAAACATAACAACATATCCAAGATATACGTAGGACTGAACTCTATTTTCTCGGCTATCATAATAGATGATGTTTGGTCAGTGCTGCTCATAACTTTGGTATAACTGTAGTCTATCTGAAGACCTACATGTACCTATTGTTACGTAATTGTATAAATTACCTGTCCATAACGACAACCTTGTCGGAGTCCATGACAGTGTGGAGGCGATGAGCTATGGTGATAACAGTCCTATCAAAGAACTTTCTCCTGATCGTCTTCTGAATCAGTTGATCAGTTCTGGAAAAGAAAATTACTTGACTTTCAACATATTTTATAATTTATTTGTATTATATTATTTACTCACAATGTACGGTCGATTTCAACTATTTAAAAAGTCATATTGAAATTTTACGTGTGTATCAATAGAAAACATGAAACAGAGCAGGAGAACAGACAATGGTCCACAAGGTAACATTAGATTCAGAGTAGGAGAACAGACAATGGTCCACAAGGTAACATTAGATTCAGAGTAGGAGAACAGACAATGGTCCACAAGGTAACATTAGATTCAGAGTAGGAGAACAGACAATGGTCCACAAGGTAACATTAGATTCAGAGTAGGAGAACAGACAATGGTCCACAAGGTAACATTAGATTCAGAGTAGGAGAACAGACAATGGTCCACAAGGTAACATTAGATTCAAGGATGAATATGACTTTGAGGTAGTGGAAGAGTCCACCTACCTGGGTTCAACTTTAACGAAGGAAAACGAGGAGCATGCTGAGATTAAGAGAAGAATCACAACAGGGAACAGAACATTCTTCTTCCTACTGCCGGTGTTTAAGTCCAGAAGTGTCCATAGAAAAACCAAAGTCACCCTGTACAAAACAATTATTAGAACAGTGGTGGCATATGGATGCGAAGCATGGACACAGACAGCTAAATCCACAGAGTTGCTGGATGCCTTCGAGAGAAGAGTACTACGCAGGATCCTGGGCCCCGTGAATGACGGCGAAACCCGTGCGAATACGATACAACGACAAACTATATAATATCTACAAAGCTCCCAGGCTATCTGTACATGTCAGACTGAGCAGATTGAGATGGTCCGGACATGTGCAGAGAATGCCGTTATCGCGAGCACCCAAAAGAATCCTGGAAGGACACCCGGGTGGGAGAAGAAGAGTGGGCAAGCCAAGGCTGCGATGGGAGGACGAAGTTGAGAGGGACGCAACCCTTCTGCTACAGGCGCAGGATTGGAGGGTCGTGGCGGAAGACAGGAGGAGTTGGAAGCGAAGATTGACAGAGGCCAAAGCTCGATATAGGCTGTAAGACCATCTAAAGAAGATCAATAGAAAACACAAGATGTAACAAAGTATAGCATGGAGCAAATGTTCCTTTATTATTTAAAAAAAAAAAAAAATGTATGTAAATTTTTTTCCAATTTCCAATATTTATTTTTCAGATGTATCGTTAGTATTTAAATCATGGAACCGTACAGAACTGCAGAATGCAACAAAATCGTAATCTTGTTTCTGCAAAATAATCTATGTATTGTCAATATGCAGAGAGGGTTTACGAGATTTTATGACGTTAGATCTGCCCATCAGAACCAACAATTTATGCACTATACTCAAGAAAATGTAGTATGGTCCCTGAGACGTTTGAAATATCATGTCTCAAAGGGATGGGGTAAAATCGTTTTTTTTTACAAATCGAATCGTTTTTTTATAAATCGAAAAATGGTTTTTCTCTAAATGAACGTTTTTATTCCTAATTTTCATTATACTGACTTTCTGATGTAATGTATGATTTGTATCTATCTTTAAATAGGCCAAGATCCACTATGAATTAATACTAATTACGAATATTTAATACTATGTATAAAACAAATCGAAAATCCAACTAACGTATACCCCATCCCTAGCCAATGCAGACTAACGTAGTGACTTTTGTCGAACGTCGACAAATATTATTTGATTTTAACAAACTGACACATTTTTGATAATTTGTAACAAGATGTATTAATTTGTCATTATTGTTAGTTTTATGTAATGTATTTACCTAAATAACTTGCTATTTATTAGAATCGAGGGTTATATTAAAGTTGATAAAATAATTAAAATTACTGAACGTCGTTACAAGGTTGTATTGGGACAAATTTGTGAAACGTCACAGAGACCATGCTACATTTTCTTTAGTATAGTGATCAAGTTTGAAGGTACGGATTAGTTGGAGACATGAACCGTACAGGAACACCTCTAATGAGTCAATTTATTAAAAAATATCGAATGTTTCGATTCTGCAAAGCAACTTACTCGTGGTCAACATTAGCAGTAGCTTCATCCATGAGCAATATCTTGGCCCCCCTAAGGGCTGCTCTTGCCAGACATAGGAGTTGCCTCTGCCCTACGGACAGGTTGGAGCCCCCGTCAGATATTCTGCAGCTCAACCCTCCTGCAAGCTCTGAGACCAGGTATTTTAGTCCCACCTGAAAAAAGTATTAATCTATTTGGAAACACCGTTAAGTGAAGTGTTAGGAAATATTCAACGGTGAATTGCAATAGGAAACAAAGTCAATGTAGCACTTAAATAAATATGTTCTAATTTAGTAATCTCAAAATTTCTTAATATTATGGTTCGTTGTACGAGAGTAAAACGTTAATGTGATATCTGGATGAAGACAAAATGGGGAAAAGAGATATTGAACGGACGTCGTCGTTGCTGGCCTCACAGTCGAGGATCCTCTTGCCATTCCAACGTCAATTCTTTTTTAAGTGAGTAAGCTGCTGCATACCAGCAAACTTATCGGCCACACCTCTGTACTGGATCCGATAGCACGCCCAAATAAGACGATCGAAGCACACCGGTTCGTCATTTTTTTTTCCTTTTTTTTTTGTTTTTTTTTTTTTAAGAATAGATATGACTTATGACATAGGTATCCTTATACCCTCGAATACTAGGCGGAAAAAATACATGTGTCATTCGAGGGGAGTAGTACAGTGCAGAGTTCGAACTGATGACCTTCCGCACGGAAGATCAGTGTGTAACCATGCGATCATGCACCTCTTTTGACCGGTAGTTGTAATAGGAAACACAATCAATGGAACACTAAAATATATATACTTAAAACTAGGCGATATAAAGATCTGTCAAAATAATGATTCTCAACAATGTTTTAGTGCCAACATTGGTCTATGAAAGTGAAATATATATGTTGAAAATAAATTAAATAAGTCAAGTTAATGAAATGGAAATGCGTACACTAATTGGAATATTTATTTATTTGTTTGTTTATTTATTTATTTATTTATTTATTTATTTATTTATTTATTTATTTATTTATTTATTTATTTATTTGTTTGTTTGTTTGTTTGTTTGTTTGTTTGTTTGTTTGTTTATTTATTTATTTATTTATTTATTTATTTATTTATTTATTTATTTATTTATTTATTTATTTATTTATTTATTTATTTTTTTTTTTTTTTTTTTTTTTTTTTTTTTTTTTTTCAAAACAGGTTTAGTCCAATTACTTTGAAAAATACAAGACATTAAAAAAGAAGAAAAATTACATAGAAAAAAATTATATAAAATAAAAAATAATGCATATGCATACATACGAGTATATACACACAAACATATGATACACATATATTCACAGTCATTTAGGTATGTTGATGAGTGCTTTCTAACGCGCTCAATGTAGTGTATTGGTGTATGATGGAATAAGAAATAATTATTAAGGATAATTGAGGAGGAAACATTAAAAAAAGATCATGTCCATCGGATTCAAAAATGAATTGATAAAGCGAATTTTTTCTAATCGATGGTACGGAGCCGTTTAACATTTTCATTTCAATGAAAATAGCACACAAATAATTTTAAAATCATAATTAAAAAAAAAGAATTTTTTCAAAATTAATCTTGTCCAGGCTTCAAACCAATCAAAAAAGATCATGTCCAATCATAGCTTTCCGATTGTGTCTAACTTCATACCAGTTCACCAGCAACTGTCAGTTTTATATCGTACGTGCAGTGTAATGTCTAGCATTATACAGCTTTATCTACCTACATACCATATATTTATAGTTTTATAGTAATATTTCTTCTTATTTTGTAACACTTACTTATTTTATTTGATTAAAATTAAAATAAATAACTCTACACAATTATTTTTTGCAGCACCTGTATAATATTTTTGAAATCGAACAAAAAACATCATGTCCCAGACCTGTTCAATAAAAAAATATTAAAGTAGAATTGTTCTTACAAAAAGGATCGTGTCCATATTTTAAACTAGAATAACTATTTTAATTATTATGATTAGATTTTAAACAACAAATCAAGTCACCTTAAGCGATTTTAATGATTTCAGATATTTTTACAATGAATTATTATGTCATATAGTTTTAATACAAACAGTTTTTCTGCGATTTCCCAACATTCTGATTTGGTGGATATGTTCTTTTTTTGGTGGACATGTTTTTTTTTTAATATTACCTCCTCAAATGTGAGCTAAAAACTACGGCTTTAAATATGTTAACATGTTGTGGACATATTGCATGAATAGAATAAAAAATAATTAAAAAGTAGGCAACGAAAGACTGAAAAAATATAAATAATGCAAGCATAAGTAGAAGTAAAAGACAATCGAGAAAAATATGGTTCAACCTAGTTAATGAAATTTTAACACAGGGACTTTATGAGAATATGTACGGATGTGGAGGGGGCGAAGGAAGTATGTTATGTTGTTGTTATCATTCGATTTTAAATATGAACTAAAGTGAACGCATTTTTCCATAAAAAAAATCATCAAAATCAAGAGTTCACAAAGTGGTCGATATCGACCCCCTGGGGTCGATTTGATTTTTCTAGGGGTCGATAGTTTCAATAAAAATGTTTTAGGGGTCGACGAAAGCAAAAATAGACCCCATTACTACAGCTATATGTTTGTTACTTCAAAATATCTATGATTCCAATAGGTACAATTAAGAAGTAAAATAATATTAAAAAAAAACACTTTTTTGATAAAAACACATTATAAGTACCCGGCGGTAAGTAATACACATCGGGCTTAAGAAGAGACTATCGCTTTGTAGAACGTCGTCTCTGTCGCATGATGCGCTAACAGTCCGTGCGACGGAGACGACGCTCTACAAAGCGACAGTCTCTTCTTAAGCCGATGTGTATTACTTACCGCCTGGTACTGTACATACCAAATTCGTGAACGAAAAGGTGAAATGTGTCATTAAAAGAGTCTATTTTTTTGCATTAATTTTCGTCAGCGCAGATTTCAATATTAAATGTTGCAATGCATAATTGGTAGTCCTTTTATCTTTTTCAATCTTTAATTACAAGTGATCAAAGTGAAAAGTTTGATATCTAGTGAAATATTTAATATCGAGTACTGTACAAACTTATTTATTTGAGTAAGTTAAGTAAATGACTAGGGGGGAGACGGTTTTAAAAAAATTTGGTAAAGGGGTCTGCGGCAGAAAAAAGTTTGGGAACTCTTGATCTAAATCATTCTTATTTGTATAAACTATGTATGAACGCCCCCTTTTGACTAGACAAATGCCTAGGTTTGCCTTTTAGCAAACGTAGCTCTGGTAATGAATGACATAACGTTGTTGCTAACTTCACAGAAAAATAGTACAATAGTTTTGTTCGGCCGGTTTGTGTCAGTTGTGATTTTTCTTATTTGTGTATTATTTATCAATCACTAAAATAGTAAATTATTTAATTTTGCTGTCGTTTGATGCGCAGTCATAATGGTAGTGTTAAATGTAAAACATAAGTTTGCTACATATACCAGAGTTAAACCAAAACCAAGTAAAACAGTGTACAAAAATCTATTAGTAACATGGAACTTATTATACTGTAATTTTTTATGAACAGCGAGCCGGTTGTTAACTAATTACCAACACGCAACTGTCAGGATTTCTCGTATACTTTTTCATAGCTACTCCATAGGAAACCGAGCACAAATTGGACCCCTAAAGAGATGAAAGAATAGCTGGCAGCCCATATTCTAGGAATAATGCAGAAAAAACAGATAAAAAATCTACTGAAGGTAGAAAAACTAATACCTCTTCTAGCGCACTCCATAAATCCTGGTCTTTGTATTTACCCAGCAGATCTAAATTATCTCTAAGAGTGCCGCTGAAGAGTACTGGCTCCTGAGGGATGATGCTCATACCACATCTTAGGTCGTGCAATCCAACATCTTTTGTATCCACTCCGTCAATGGTTATTAATCCCTCTGTTTCAGTTAATCTAAAATTTACAAAGAACAGTTTATTTTTATATTACAAAAATATTTATTAACTGACACATTTTAATTTTTTATAAATAATTATATTAATTAAAGGGCACTTTATATAACACTGCTTAGAAAGCACTCTCCTCAAGGACGCTCCAACTTGGGATTTGAACCCACTTTTATTGGCACATTAAAAATACGAGTATAACAAAATATACATATGTTCCATAAATGAGTTGAGTGTACGCGTAAGTATAGAAAAGTGGGGATTGCAGTCATTAGATTATGTTAGGTACCTCCCTGCGTTTGCGTATATAAAAAAAAACATATTTGGTAAGAAAACCACATAAAACTTAGGAAAGGAAGACGAACTACAAAGAAACGTTCACAGAACTTCCAATTTGTAATAGTAACACACATTCAGCATTAGTGTTGTTCACGCCAGAGCGTGACGTGAAATATCGTCCCGATGTTGGGCCGCCCTGTTGTCGCTGCCGGCCCCGTCATGTTGGGCCGCTCTGTTATCGCCGCCGGCCCTGTCGCGCGATCAAATATTGTTCTCACCTATTTTAGAGTGTAGTATTGTCGCGAGTTGTGGTAGTTTCGGCGCGACGAGCATATTCCCGTCGACCCGTTCACTTGTGCACAGACCATCATCGGGGTGACACCTCAAGAGGACCAATAACAACCAATACGCTTCAACCGCCGTGACGCTCCAAGAGTCCTGGAACCGCAAAGATCAGCCGATACATCCGACTCCCGTCTTCAATACCCGTGAGTACCCATTCCCTTTATTTTCATCCGATGGTGTGGCTTTCGCTTCATCAAGTGTTATATAGTGTAGTGTATGTGTACAGTGTTCATATACATAACTTCTTCTTCTCCCTGGCTCCATCCCAACTCATTGTCTGCGAAGACTATTGGGGTCAGCTCTCCTCGTCCTCAGGTTGTATGCTCTTCTGTCCCGGACTACGTCCCTCAGGCCGTGCTTCTGCATCAGGTTATCTTTTTGCACCACCCATGAATTCTTTGGCCTTCCTCTGGTTGTTATTCGAGGAAGATCCATGGAGATTGCCTGGTTCACAATTTGATCGGGTGCTCTGCGTCCAACGTGCCCATACCATCTCAATCGCCTCTCCTCCATCTTGCTATTGATGTCTGTAACACCTAGGCTTCCACGAATGCGTGAGCTTTTTATTTTGTCTCTTAGGGACACACCAGCTGACCATCTTAGCATGCGCATTTCAGCAGTTTCTAGTTGCCTCGAGTAAGAGTTATACATCGTCCAGCATTCGGAGCCATAGAGGAGTGCGGGTCTGACAATCGTTTGGTAATGATAGTGTTCATATACATAACATACAATATATATAAATAAAAATACATTTATTAATTTTTTTATTACAAAGACTGCAGATGCTAAAAGGAAGAGACGATTGCGTCAATCACAATGGCCAAGCGAGACTATAGAGAAACAGTACGAAGACAAAAAAAGTGTCATATTAAAAAATATATTTCTTTCCCCAATATTGACGGGATATTAAAAGTTATAAAATAACTATATAATTGAAAAAAATCACGCAGAGGGGTTAAACGTAGGGGAGGGGGGGGAATCACGCAGAGGGGTTAAACGAAGGGGGGGAATCACGCAGAGGGGGTTAAACAAAGGGGGGGGGGAATCACGCAGGGGAGTTAAACATTATTTTTAACATCAAAAAGAGAGCAGGTATATCTTAATTGCCAGTTCACCACTGACTGTCAGAATTTAAAGATATATAATTTTTTATTAAAAAGTGGAGTGGTGTGAAGTGCCACGCAAGAGAAGATGAAGAAAAATGTTACCTGTAGAGAGCAGCAATAATAGACGACTTTCCAGCCCCGGTACGTCCAACGATTCCCACCTTCTCTCCACTCTGCACGCAGAATGTTACATCCTTCAAGATATATTCAGCATCCTCGCCTTTGTCGTACTGTAAGTAGACATTTTGAAGTTTTATGGAACCTAAAAAAAAGACAAACATTATGGGAGAAATAAGTTTAATGTTCGTTTCTTAAGTCTTTTGGACTCTTATTTGCTTTTCTCTCTTTTCGCTACCGTTGAATCGGGGGTTGTGTGTGCGTATTTGTGGGTTATCTTCTCATAAATTTTTATAAAGGGTCTTTCAAATTGAGCGGTTTATTTAACTCTTGGATAAAACACAGATGACGTCGTAAAGTTGCCTGGATCTTGTGACATTTGAGAAGTGTAATGTATGACATTTATAAAAATGGAGTCGTATACAATACAACAAGGCGTTCAAATTCTTGAATTATTTTATGTATTGTAATCTCCGGAAACGGCGATGTTAATTGGCCACCAAGATCATGTGATCTGACACCGTTGGACTATTTTCTCTGGGGTTACGTGAAAAGCGAGGTCTAAAGGAATGACTCCCGATCAATTCCTGAGCTGAGGGACGAAATTATTCGGGTTATTGGTGAGTTAGAACCGCAATTATGCCAAAATGTCATCGAAAATTTTGACAAAAGAGTGGACATCCGTGGAGTAGCAAGAGGTGGACATTTGGCGGATATTTTTTTTTTGTGTTCAAATGTCATACATTATATTTCAATGACCAATAAAAAGTTTTTTTGAAGTCAAAGCAAATTGTGTGTTTTATTCAAGAATTTAAAAGAATTAAATTTAAAAAACTGCTGAATTTGAAAGACCCTTTATTACTGCTTATTTATTTTCACCTTTTGTATTGTGGTTTGTATGTATGAACATCATTTTCTATCAGCGATTTTATTTTGATAAAATTTGACAGTTAATCTAAGGTGGTATTTGTAGGTTTCCTTTTTTTTCTGCAATGGTTTTTTTTGTTCTTTTCTTATTCTACATGTACAAGGGTGTGGGCTGAAAATTGACTCGCGGCTGGGCTTGCCCTTTATTGGTGAGGTGTATGTAAACCGGGGGCATGTTATGTGATAATCCCAAACCTTTTGATAGCTTCTGTCTTAAAAGTATTTCCTGCTATTTATCTTGAGATATACTATATGTGTGATTTTTGAATGTATTTATGTATGTACATACTATGTTGCTATCAAAAACCCTACATTTATTTATTTATTTATCTGAATAAAATGATACATTTATTTTCATCAACATATTCTATAAGTCTCTGCAGTTCCCAATGCAGCAGACTTTTAAATATTCATTGCATTCAACATAGTCTTGGACATAGTCCGTTAACACTATCATCTTATCAGCATATAACAATCTGTACACATTCCCATTCTCCATTGATGCTACCATCTTATCAGTATAAAACAATCTGCACACATTCCCATTCTCCGTTAACACTACCATCTCATCAGCATATAACAATTTGCACACATTCCCATTCGACATTTGTATACCTCTCATTTTCCGTTAACACTACCTTCTTATCAGCATATAATAATCTGTACACATTGCCATTCTCCGTTAGCACTACCATCTTATCAGCATATAACAATCTGCACACATTCCCATTCTCCATCGATGCTACCATCTTATCAGCATATAACAATCTGTACACATTCCCATTCTCCGTTAACACTACTATCTCATCAGCATATAACAATCTGCACACATTCCCATTCGACATTTGTATACTTCTCATTTTCCGTTAACACTACCATCTTATCAGCATATAACAATCTGTACACATTCCCATTCTCCGTTAACACTACCATCTTATCAGCATATAACAATCTGCACACATTCCCATTCTCCGTTGATGCTACCATCTTATCAGCATATAACAATCTGTACACATTCCCATTCTCCGTTAACACTACCATCTTATCAGCATATAACAATCTGCACACATTCCCATTCTCCGTTAACACTATCATCTTATCAGCATATAAAAATCTCATCAGTATATAACAATCTGCACATATTCCCATTTGACATTTATATACCACTCATTCTCCGTTAACACCACCATCTTATCCCCATATAACAATCTGCACACATTCCCATTTGACATTTATATACCACTCATTTTCCGTTAACACCACCATCTTATCAGCATATAACAATCTGCACACATTCCCATTTGACATTTGTACACCACTCATTGAACTATGTAGTTCATCCACACTTGAATCTACAAAATATGTCTTAATAAAAATAACTAAAGCTTTTTTAACAAAGTAAGAATAAAATATAAAAGATAACCTATTTCATGTAGCATTCAATGGCTCTATTTACACGGTTTTCATTTGAGTGCTGTTTTCTTGGGACCAATTAATTACCTACATAAATGGACCAAATACTGTATATTTTTCTATCTATGCTTTGAAATATTTCAACAGCGTTTCTCTTGTAAAATTCTTCGTATATACTAGAGTGATCATGTCACAAATGACTCAGTCCTGCAACATTCTAACTGTAAACCTATAGAAGATATGGTTGTAAAGGCGAAATTACGATGGACTGGACATGTGATATTCGTGGGTGATTATAGACTCCCAAAATGCGTCTTGTATGGAGAAGTAGTGAGCAAGCGAAGGTTTGGTGGGCAGAGAAAGTGCTATAAGAATAGTTTGCGAGAGTTGCTGAATGGTAGCAGGTGGATCAGGGCCGTGGAGGATGGAGAGCCACCTGTCTTCAGGCTGATGGCGTCTCAACGCTAGACATGTGAGAAACAGTCAACGTGCTGTGAACATGCATCAGCATTGCCAGGCGACTCAGCAGTTTGTGACATATGCGGGAGGGAGTACACATCACGGATCAGGCTATTTTTTCACAGAAGTTCACATGATCAACGTGGAAGAACAGCTCAAGATTGACGTTGGAGTGTCGAGAGGATCCTCGACTATGAGGCCTAGCAACGACAATGACGTTTTCCTGGGACTAATTACTCACTTAAATAGACGAATGACTGTACCTTTTTCTGGCCAACAAGTAAGTTCAGTTTTTGGATATTTCTGGGTAAAAGTGGACTTGTCTGTTTCCAGTGTAGGTTCTGGCGGCAAATTTGAGTACTCGTTGATTCTTTCAACCTGGAAGAATACAAAAAACCATTAAATCTTGAAACGAAAAACCATAAATGTAATGTGTGCGGGAAAGAGGTAGACCGAGAAAAAGATGACTGGATCGAATGGACCAGATTTTGAAAGAATGTGAAGTGAGAACTACGAATAATATAATATTTTGCATGACAAGATGTATGAATATGGAGGAGGTCAAAGTTGTGTGCTTGGATAAAAAAGTTTAGGGATCTGTTATCTCTGCCTACCCCACAAGGGGCATGGCGTGAGAATATGTATGTACGTATACTTGGAATTTTGACGGTACGAGGGTGGTCCCAAAAGTACCCGACCTGACGTATAGATGGCGGTTGCTGCTTTAAAAAATTACTATGGTAGAAAGTACTAAACTTATAAAGCTTATGTTTCAAGTTTTAAGACGCTATGTTGTTAAGTATTTGTTTGGCAGCCATCAATAGTGAACGCTCTCAGTGAATTTGTAAACGCGGAAAAAATTGGTCATCGAAACAGGGTATCGAAGCTATTGAACATCGCTGGGAAAAGTGTGTCGAGCTGAAAGGAGACTATGTTGAGAAATAAAAATATTTTTTCCCATATTTTTTGTGTTTTCTTTGTTAGGTCGGGTACTTTTGGGACTGCCCTCGTAAATAAATAATTAATTTAAAAAAATGTCAGATCTTACCGACGTCATTTGGTTCTCTACTTCCGCAGTCTGCCTCATCCCTGTCTGGCACATCATCACCAGCCCCATCACCTGAGTCATGGCCAGCCCCACCTTCCCTCCGAAGGTATCTACAAAGCAATGGTTTGACATCATCCGTTAATTTTGTGGTTATCCTATATATTTGTTCTGCCTTACCTGTACAGCACCGTACAAAGACTGTAGAATAGGTGGACGGCTGCCGCTCAGTAATCGAAGATTTTGGCTCACTTTATACTTTTCCGATGATAAGTAACAGGGTGAAGAGATTCCTCTTTAGCAGGTAGAAGATGGTCGCAAGTAAAAGGCAGTAGACTGCAGTGAACTGAGAATGTATTTTTGACATTTTGCGTTCCTTAAGTGCGACCAATCGCTCATCGTAAGCGCATATTTTCGCCCGTGCATGCCGTCATGACTTGCGAGATATCACAATTCTCGCACGTGTTCGCATGCGTGGGTCGGCCGACTTTTGATCTATCGCGAAGGCCGCGCATAAGGAACACAGCAAGTACATTAAACAAACATCAAAATTTAAAACAAGAAAATATACATCATATTTTAGGTGACGCATTCGTCCGATACATAGCCTTTGATAGCAAAAAGTTGCTGAAGATTTTTACACTTGATGTTTTGATAATCCTGCACTGATGATTGTTTTCAAATATTGTGTCGCGTTGTTTGGCTTTTGATGTCTACGTTAAATTTTTTTTGCAGTTTTCATCTTTATGGCTTCTTCGTAGATCAGTTTGTGCCTTCAAATATTAACTATTTAAGACCTGTTCAAAATCAAGACATTTCCTAGTGCCTGGCTTGTTTTGAAAGAAGTCTGACTTTTACGAAAGGTTTAGTAAAATGTAAATATTACTAGATTTCTTTAAAAAAGATTCCAGTCCTGGTTTTCATTCAAAGCCTTTTAAACATGTTTCTGGTTGGTTGGAAAAGATTGCCTCATGCCAATACGCCCGCCAGGCTGTACTGTATCTAACAAAAGTATGATACAATAGAATACAATAGATTCGAAAGTTATAACAGAATCATGCATACAAAAAAAAGAAAAAGGCCACCATACCTCCATCAGTAAAAACGAGAAAGCTGTACGTGACGATAGCAAGGTACAGACAACATAAGATATCCATCCAGAAGGCAAAACCTCTGCTGCCATTGATGACCAACGTCCACACTGAAGAGTGCAGATCCTGGTGTCTGTCAAACTCTACTGTCAATATTTCTGCTGCTCCTTCCGAGGCCCGAATGGTTTCTAGACCTGATAAAGTGGCATTCACGTGTGTAAAGGCTGGAGATCTGCCTGAAAATACAGATGGTTAATATTTTTATTTTTTTATCCACTTTGCACGGATTTCTCCTGTTACACAAAGAGGGTCTGCTTCTAGCGTTAGCTTATTCGTTAGGAAGAATATCAGCCAGGATTCTTCTCATACTGCTAGACGGTACCGAGAATATATCAACAGTGTCATTCAGTTGGTTCAATATCTCTATACCACGCGTGACTGAGTGTTTAGCCATGATATTCGTCCTGTAAGTTGGTATGTAGAACAGAGGGTGATTCCTTGCACGGCTATATTTATTGGGTACATATAAACTTAGTGCTTCTAGAATCGCGGGACAGTTAAAGCAGCCTTGAAAAACCTTAAGTATGTTAGGAATATCGCAATGGATTCTTGCCTTCTTGTTTCGAGGCTTCTTCTATAGTTACACACCGTGAGAAGTTCGACATGGTGAGCATATTTTGGGTAATCGCCCTTTGTTCTGTACCATAAATATCTAAGGATTTTTTTTTGTATTTGTTCTATATTGTTTTTATATTTGAACTTGTAGCGACCGTACATGCGGTCACTGAACCCACTGAGGCGATCCTTGGCCGCTCGGTCATTGAACTCGCACTGTAAGGAATGCGAGACAGCACTGGGTGAAGGTCACCCGCGCGGTCATTGAACTCACTAGTAGCAAACAGCGAGAGCGAGACACCAACATATCTCTTGCCTCTCCTGCAGACCGTACTATGAAATGTATATGGAACGCGCAACAATAACCATGTGTCCGGCGAAGCGAGACAGCGACATCTTCTGCGCCGTTCTATACATTATAAATATACAGACGCTCTCAATAAACTTTCTCTCTTTGCTTATCTCGATCTCAACGACTTTTATTCAAACAACCTCATCCTTCTATGCGAAACACAAGTCCCTAAAAACTGATGAGGAGCCCAAACTGTAGATGCATATTCTAATTTGGTTCTAATTAGATAATTATATAAGTTATCAACATATACAACAATCAAGACCAAACATATGTTCATTGAACATTCAATAATAATCTTTAGGGCTTGGAACATGTGCATGAATTCATTTACCAGGCCTTTTTTGATGACTGAGAAAAGATTCTGTGAAGAGGGGCTAATTCTTAGAAGCTAAGAAAACATTGGAGTGATCTAGAAAGTATTTGGAGGGATTGAGCAATCTTTAGAAAAACCAAGACTCATTTGGTTCAAATCCTCGTTTTCTCCACTTTTTCATATGGTGCGAAGCAGCGGCGGCTGGTCTGGAGGTGCGTTGGTTCGCTGAACCGGAGAAATAATTCGTAATAATTAAATTATATATTTACAAAAATGACTTACAAAAATGTTAAATAGATTAAATATGTATAAGAATATTGACAAATAGTACGAAGATTTTTATTTAAGTGAAAATTTAAAAAAATATATATATATATTCCTTTCAAGTTGACCGGCCAAAGCGGTCTCCAATACGCACCGGGCGGAAACGCTAATTCATATAGAGCAGACAGAGATGTACAATAAACCGTGAGACAGTGATATTTCATATTCGCTCAGCGTCTCGAGGTGTCTTGGTGCTCAGCGCACCAGCGCATCAGCAGCGAATGTATGCCTTTAAGATATAGTGTTGGATGCAGCTCTTGCGTATTTCATGGACTGCCTTGAAGTATCAATCCATCGATTGAACTTAGAATTGTGATGCATATATCTGTGCTGTGTGTAAGAAGAATTTAATGATACTTTGGACACATAGCGCTGAATGAGGACGACAGCCTTAAGCAACCAATTTTGGTGGAAGTGTGAATGGCAAATTAGCACCTGTTAATGGAGTGACCAGGGTAAAAAACCAGAAGGGTTCTCATTTCAGAAGGTGTTATACAGCGCAAAAGGTTGCTTGTGCAGCTTTCACTAATTGACTACTTTGATGATGATAAGCATATATGAATTGTTTGGTCTTATGACAAGGCTAACTATTAGCAAAAAGTATTTAATAGTATTCGTAACAAAATAAATATAATCATTTTTTCCCGAAGGCTTATGAAGTCGTGTGGAATTTAATAAGAGTCCCATACAGTTAATAGTGTCAGATGGGATGCAGATAAGACCTGTGTGCGACCTATCCTTACATATGGCATCGAAGCGAGGGCGGACACTGTCAAGACGAAAAGTATGCTAAGGACAACAGAAATGAGAACTCTACGTGCTATTGCTGGTGGGAAGACTTTGCATGATCGTGTAAGGAACACCACAATCCGAGAGGTCTGTGAGGGCCAAGATGTGGTCGGATGGGGACGACAGCGTCGACGATACTGGTACCAACATGTACAGAGAATGAATTCCACAAGAATCCCATGCATAGCTCTACATGGAGTACCGGATGGACGGCGTTCACCAGGGAGACGCCCGAAACGATGAATAGATAGCTGGAGCTCAGCATCACAAGAGGATAATCCTGTAATAACAGACTCTTGAGTCTACAGAAAGTTGAAGAAGAAGAAGAAGGGATGCAAAAAAGAAAATAAATCTCCAAAATGCATTCTGGACCCTTTCGATGGTGTCAGAATGGCTAAGATGCAATAGGACTAACAACTTTGTAATGTATTTTTATCAAACACTGTTTATTCCACTTTTTTGTGACGGTATAACCCTACCGGTTTCAAGGCTTTCACCTCATCTTCAGGGGAGCGCAAACAAGACTTTAAACCTCCACAACGTTAATGCCTTAACTATAAACAACGGACTAACCACTGATAAAAATTGAGCCAAGTACATATTTTGACTTACAGATGCCTTCAAGGCGTTTGATGCTTCGTGCAGTGTTGATGTATACCATCCTCATGAGGTAGAGAAGAACCACAACTATGGCTGTTGGGATCAGAAGCCAGTAGTTGACTACACAGACCACCACAAGGATCCCTACTGTCTCGGTCAGGAACTGGGAAAGAAAATTTCTTTAAATGTTCAATTATATACACGTATATTATTGATATCTTGTTTGATGTCAAAGAACAGAATAACATATATTAGTGCACTGAATATTCAATGATTCATCAACGACCATTACAACCTCACATTGAGACAGTTGTATTATACAGTACAATCTGGCGAGCTTATTGCCATCTGACAATCATTTCCAACCAACTAAAAAGATGATAATGAGGTCTTAAGTGAACAACAGACTTAAACCCTTTTTTTAAATAATCTGGGTTCCAACTGTAAAACGAACCCGTAATCTTCGAGCTGGAATACAAGCGTCTTATCAACTAGCACACAGTGTGGTGAGGAATTCGGTCAAAAAGTGTGAAGGAACAGTTCTTCGAAGATGATTCAACATAATATTTATAGTTAAGGCATTAATGTTGTGGAGGTTTAAATACATTGTAATTTATTTTATCAAACACTGTTTATTCCACTTTTTGTAACGGTATAACGCTACCGGTTTCAAGGCTTTCCCCTCATCATCAGGGGAGCACAAACAAGACTGAATTATGTTCGAACTGGTACCGAGATACACGCTTTTAACGGTAAACATTCGGGCTGGGAACTGAGGATTGAGGGAGGCATGGGACAACCTCGGCGAGTAACGGAGAGATTTTTGGGATATATGTGTTTGCCAGATGTTCACATCGATGCCCTGACTTAGAAATTTCCAGGGCCTCTAATCTGTCTAATTTATTTCCGTTACTACTGATATGTAAGAATTTTGCATCATCGATAGAAAATGTTTTTCGCGGTGACAATGATTAGCCATTTCAGAATAAAATAGAAGATTTATTAAGGCGGAATAAATTAGAGGATTCAGGTACGCTGTAACTGTGAAAGCTGACCGCTACCGTGCCATGATCGAGAACTTTATGTCACATGAATTGGATGAACTGAGTTTGAAAAAGATGGCATTCATATCAGGCAGCACGAGCTTCAATTGACATTTTGAAGAGAACGTGTCTAGACCGATTAATCTACAGAAACGGTGACATCAACTAATTGCTAAGATGTCAAGATTTAACTGGTCCATACTTTTTTTCATGCGGGGAACTTCTTAATCTAATGACCACATCCACTTTCATGCCCTTACAATCAACTGGTTTATTTTTTGTAATATTTTTAATTTATTAATAATAGTGGGTTTAAATTCCGAATTAGAGCGCCCTTGAGAAGAGTCTACGGTCTAAACGGTGCTATATATTAGTGCTCCGCAACCGGTGTGCCGTGGCACACTGGTGTGCCGTGAGCCGGATACAGGTGTGCCGTGGTCAAATTCAATGTATTTGACATTTTACAATTTTTCATTATGTATTTAATGACACAATGACAAATTATTTTTCATAATATTGTCTATTTTTCAAAATGTAGTATAGAATAATTGTTATAACTAAATAATTTTTCAATGGTCCCCCAGCGCCTGGTGCCAACTGTTGAAAACTGCGTAGTGTGCTTTGTACACACCATGGCCGCACCAAATTAATCATAGACAAAGAAAAGTTACCCTTATTAAAAAAGAATATCCTCGCATTTCCGACAAAGCAATCTTAACACTACTCCCATTTTCGACGACATATTTATGTGAGCAAAGTTTTTCAACTCTTGTATTAATTAAAAATGATAAGCGGTCATGCTTCAAAGGTCTTGACCGAGAACTTCGGGTTGCGCTGTCAAAAATCGAGCCGAATATAAAACTTTTGTGTTCATTGAAACAAGCGCGCAGGTACCACATTAATTAATTATTATTTTATAATAATTATTAAGATTGCGTAAAAATAAATATGTTATAGTTTTATGTATGTATACTTTTCAAATAAAAAACAAAAATTTATTGTAAAATTTTTGTATCAATTTAATACCTATATATTTTAGCTTTTGGTGTGCCGCGGAATTCTAGGAAGAATTTTGGTGTGTCGTAGGTGAGAAAAGGTTGCGGAGCACTGCTATATATGATAAACTATAATAAATGTTCGAAGAAATGCTCTTGAAAGCATACATAAAAGATCTATCTATTGTATAACATCCTTCCATACTATATATATTTTGTATAATAACCTTAACTGTCTCTTCTCCCCCTCTTATCACGCCGAAAAGATTCACTATCTTTCCGATCATGGACTTGCGCTACGCTCAAACAAAGATTATTTATTGGCCCTCCCATTTCACCGCTCTTCTTTTTTTACTTCGTCCTTTACTGTCCTTACAGTTAGACTCTGAAACCTGTTACAAACCAATGTTAGACTAGCTCCCTCATTGGCATGCTTTAAAAAATGAGTCAGTAACATAACGTGTATCATTCCTAATTTTTTTTCCTCTCCACCATCCCTTCCTCTTCCTTTGATTGATGATATCTCACTTTTACATTCATATATACATGTATGTCCATAAATTTCATAAATACGAATAATCATTTGAATATTTTTTGCGACCATGTAACTTGCTTTATTAACTTTTCTCTGGTTGGTTGGAAGAGATTGCCGCCTGGCAATAAATCCAGCAGATTATTTTAGTTTGTTTTTTATATAGTGTAATTCCTTCACTGTCCATGCAGTGAGACTCTGGAAACAGTCACAAACCAATGTTAGACTCACTCCGTCATTGGCTTACTTTAAGAAGCGACTGAAAAACTCTTAATTTCTAGTCAGTTATATAACGTTTTAGGAACGGTTGTTCCTTAAAGGAGATATGATGAGGATGATTGTTGATAAATAAAAACTTGTCGAAATCGGAATATGCAAAGAGGAATTTTATTGACAAACGTCGGTATTTATAATGTTTTGGACGTGTGCGGGAATGCGCACGAGATATATCGCTGTCTCGTCTTTGCGCTTACAATATGTTTATTATCGATGCGTAGGTAATCCTTTGTTTTAAGATACAGCGCGGAAGATGTGTTGCTCTCTCCTTTCCTCATGGAATGCGGTCTCCGCTAGTAGTGAGTTGAATGACCTACCGCGTGAACTTTGTCTATTGTTTGTCTCGCATTGTTAAGGTGGGCAAAGGTCGTCTCGTGGGTTCAGTGACCGCACGTATAGTCGCTACAACGTGTTTCATTCCTGATTTTTATTTTCCTTTCCTTTCCACCATTCCTTCCTTTTATTCGATTGATGATATCTCACTTTTACTTTTATTATGTATACGAGTACTTATGTCCATAAATTTAATAAAGATGAATATTTATGCGACAATGTAACTTCCTTTATTTACTTAGTTAAATAAATAAAGGATCCAACCGATGATATAATGATTATCCTTACATGAAGACAATCCACTAGAGCTGGGGGCAGCATTATATCCACTGTACCGATGTCCTTGGAGAACCTGTTCAGAATTCTTCCTGAAGCATTATTGTTGAAGAACCACATTGTAGCTCGGGATATACCTCTGGAAAGATGAGAAGGAAAATGAATTACAAGCTGGTTTGGGCATGTTGAACGACTAACAAAACAAATATGAGGAGGTAACATTAAAAAAAGATCATGTCCATCGGATACAAAATTGAGTTGATAAAGCAGATTTCTTCTTATCGATGGTACGGAGCCGTTTAACATTTTCGTTTTAATGAAAAAAGCACATAAATCATTTTAAAATCATAATAAAAAAACAGTATTTTTTCAAAAAGAATCATGTCCAGGCTTCAAACCAATCGAAAAAGATCATGTCCGAATTTACCAATCATAGCTCTCCGATTGTGTCTAACTTCATACCAGTTCAACAGCAACTGTCAGTTTTAAATCGTACGTGCAGTGTAATGTCTAGCATTATACAGGTTTATCTACCTACATACTCGTATATTTATAGTTTTATACTAATATTTCTTCTTATTTTGTACTACTTTACTTATTTTATTTGATTTAAAATAAAATGAATTACTCTACCCAATTATTTTTTTTGTAATATTTTTGAAATCGAACCAAAACCATCATGTCCCAAACCTGTTCAATAAAAAAAGATTAAAGTAGAATTGTTCTTACAAAAAGGATCGTGTCCATATTTTAAACTAGAATAACTATTATAATTATTATGATACGATTTTAAACAACAAATCAAGTCACCTTAATGGCGTGTTCTCACGGTTCAAGTTTAGTTGACCGATAAAAGTTGATCAACTAAAGTTGAATGAAATTTGACGTGAGAACCTTTGTTTTAATAAAGTTGATCAACTTTTTAGTTGATCAACTAAAAGTTGACCCAGTCAAACTTTATCGTTCAAGTGTCGCCATTTGCTTTCAAGTTGAAACTATTCAGTTAATTAAAAATGGCGTCGAAAGCAGTTGTGTGTGAAGTTGTGCAGACAATAACTATTTTGTTAAAAGAAGAACTAAAAACAATTTTATTTAACATAAGCAAAAATCGTAAGAAACGTCGTTTTGAAAATAACATTTATAATTCCAACATTGAGTATTTTAAAGCACTTTATAGAGATGATAATATTTAAAGTTTATGTTTTTGACCGTATTATGTTTATCCCACCTTTAAAAAGCTAACATATTTTAATTATTTATCTAAATTTCACATATTTAAAACGTAAAGTTAGGGGGCATGAAATTTGTTATTATACTATTTTTTAGATGCATCTGAGGCCGAGCAGATGTCAGGAATAAACCAACAAGCTGATGATAATCAGGAAAATGAAGGTCAAGAGATCAAGAAAACTAAGAAAATGTTAAGACGTCCAGCTACGTGGAAAATTAATCAACGTAAAAGATTACGAAACTGTGGCCAAGAATATGTCACCAAGAAAGCAAATGTTGTGATTAAAAAAATATTTGTAAACAAAGATTGCAAATGCATAAAAAAGGCATTGAAAAAATAAAAGAAGACGAGAGGAAACAAAATTTTAATTCATTTTGGAAATTAGGTGATTATGGTATTCAAAATTCATTTATTTTCGGCCTGGTCTAATCTAAACTAGTACACCGCACCGCAAACGTCCCGCGGATAACTCACGTTAAGGGAAAACAATTTCATTTTCTTACTTTTTGAAATTGGAAGATAAAAGTGTCGAAGTATGCAAAACGTTTTTCTTAAATACGTTTCAAATAAGCGATGGCAGGCTATATAGTAAATATGTATTTCCAAGAAAAAATGTTTAGGAAACTGTTGACGAACGCGGAAAAACTTCCACCAGAAAACTAGATGATTCCGATATAGTTGCACATATTAATTCCTTTCCAGCCTATCAAAGCCATTACTCCAGAGTACAGAATTCGAACAGAAACCACTTGAATCCGGCATTGACTCTCCGCAAAATGTACGATTTGTATAAGGGACAATACGAAGAAAATGGAATCGAACCGAAAAATTCAAATATTATTATCATATTTTTAACAGAAAGTTTAACCCAAGTTTCAAATTACCTAACCGAGATACTCATCGTTTGTGTGATGAATTAGAAATGAAAATGAAAGTCGAGGTTAATCCGGAGTTGAAGAATGTTACGAGTATCATAAATGAAAAACATCTACATTTGCGGAAGGCAGGACAAGCTAACATAGAGAATGTTTGAAAATGGATTATAAAAATGAAATAACTCAAAGTTACGTTATTACTTTCGATCTCCAAAAAGCTCTTCCATTCCCAAAGCTCACAACATCTATTACATATTACAAACGAAATCTTTATATTTACAACTTTGGCATTCATTGTTTTAATAATGGAGTGGGGCATATGTATACTTGGGGTGAAACAGAAGGTGGGCGTGGATCTCAAGATATTGCGTCAGTGTTAATAAAATACATAAAGAAAATGCTTCGTCTAACAAACACATTATTATGTATTCGGATTCATGCACTGGACAAAATATAAATATAAAACTTACTTTATCATTAATGAAGTTACTTCGGGATACTAACATTGCCATAAAAACTATTGATCACAGTTTTTTACTTCCTGGGCACTATTCCTTGCCCAATGATGCGGAGTTCGGGATTATCGAAAAATCAAGCCGCAGTCATAATTATATTTTTGGGCCCAAATACTGGATATAAATCATAAAAAATGCAAAACGAAAACTGCCCAAGTTTAAAGTGGTAGAAGTACACAGAACTGAATTTCTACCTACAAAAAATCTGGAGGATTCTGTTACAAATAGAAAAAAAAAACAGTTTGTGGTTATGATTTTAATTGGCTAAAAATACGATGGCTTCGATATGAGACGTCGTCTCCCATGATTTTTAAATTTAAGGAAACTTTCAATACAGAGGTAGATTTTATTCAGTGAATTTAGACATAAGAGGTCCCGGAAGACGATTCGATGTTCTATCAAATGTTCACCAAAATTTATTATACAATTCCAGAAGATCCATTTCTTCTTCCAAAAAAAGGTACATGATGAATTGACTATCGTTCATCCCACCTAATTTTGCTAATTTTTATAAAAACCTACCTACTGAACTAGAAACACGTTCATTTATGTCAGAAATCAAGGAAAGAGATTCTGATGATGAGATAATATACGATTAATAATGAATCCAATAAAATTTTTGTATTAGTTACAGATAAAATCATACCACAATGCTTTGTCATGTTTTTGTTAACATATATATTTTCACTTTTTTTCAGAATAATAGTGAAGTATCTCCATTTATTCACACGATTTAAAATGTTTTTGTACTTAATAAAAACTTTTATTTTCTCTTAATTATTACGTTCCAATATTATGAAATAATTATATTTTTAAAATAAAACTGCTTCTAAAATGATAGCAATGGTATTTATTTAATCTAAGCAAATTTTACAAAATCTTATTTTTCTCAAAACTCCTTTACCTGGATATACACTATTATTATGAAAATGGAATCTTCCACGCAAATAGTGGTGCCATAATACTGCACTGACGAAAATTAAATGCAAATGCAATTCTAGCAAATGACGAATGACTCATAACTTGAACGATAAAGTTTGACTGGGTCAATCTTTTTAAAAAGTTGATCAAGTTTATCGAAACAAAAGTTCTCAATAGAGATTGCATTCAACTTTTGTCGGTCAACTTTTATCGGTCAACTAAAGTTGAACCGTGAGAACGGGCCCGAAACGTGTGAACATGTGAATTCAAGTTGAACGGACCGATTAAAGTTGATCAACAAAAGTTGAATGAAATTTGTAGTGAGAACCTTTGTTTTAATAGAGTCGATCAACTTTTTATATCGTTCAAGTTATGAGTCATCAACAAATCGCCGGATGCCCGCTGAGTTTATCGATTTGTCGTATTCAACTTTTGTCGATCAACTTTAATCGGTCAACTAAACTTGAACCGTGTGAACAAAAACTGATTCAAGTCGTCTCGATCAACTTTAATCGGTCAACTAAACTTGAACCGTGTGAACAAAAACTGATTCAAGTCGTCTCGATCAACTTTAATCGGTCAACTAAACTTGAACCGTGAGAACGGGCCTTAAGCGATTTTAAAGATTTCAGATATTTTTACAATGAATTATTATGTCGTATAATTTTAATGCAAACAGTTTTTTGCGATTTCCCAACATTGTGATTTGGTGGACATGTTATTTTTTTTAATATTACCTCCTCATAGACAGACTGCAGTTAAGAGAGCGAGCAGGGTAAAACAGGACACGAAGAAAAGGTCAAGGTGGATTATTATTATAACTTGGCCATTAACATCCCCATGGTTACGCCTCGATCAACATGGCGTCTGCAACCCTCCAGCCCTTGGAGGCAGTCTACACGTTATTATTAAATAGTATATATGCAGTTTACTTTGTATTAAATCGATTCGTTTATTCATTCGTATGGTATACCATAGACGATCTCCGTGGCCTGGTTGTTAAGACGCTTGTCTTAACAACCAAGCCACAATGGTTGTTAAGACGCCGTCTAGTTGTTCACTAAACCTGTGAAAAACTAGACCGTGTCTTAACAACCAGCTCCCAACATTTTGATTTGGTGAACATGTTCTTTTGTTCATATTACCTCCTCATGTATGGTGCAAATGTTAGTGAAATGTGTGGGAGAAGAATATCATAGAAATTATAGATGGGTTAAGTTAATGGTGTTTTTGAAGGAAGGAAAATTGGAAGTTAGAAAAAATGGAGAAGTTATATGAGAAAGATTATGAATGTAGAAGAGGCGGAGGATGTGTAACAAAAAAGGAAAGTTTGTATCTCTGTCTTTCCTGCCTACCCCTACACGGAAATGGGATGAAGGTATGTACCATACATATGTGTGTAATTACAAGCGAAGCATGGAAAGTTGACAAAATTACGTCTACATTTCCTATATCTTTCGAGAGATCTTTGTAAAATAGACTTCAAGGATTTAAAATGGACGCTGACAAGTGGGAGTCTCTGACACAAGACTGACAACCTAACAGATTTTATGTGGGCTAGTTGATTGACTTCCACCCGGGGAAGTGGAGTTGGATTCCTGATGGTACCCAAAAATAATTAAAAGATGGGGTCTCAGTCTCGTTCGCTAGATAACAATCTACTAGATAATCTAAAAAGCGAGTATTTACTAGTAGATAATCAAAGATAGACATTAACTAGACAATTAAATAGTCCGAGATAGACACTTGCTTGACAAATAAACAGTAGAAAAGGGAGAAGAAACTAGTAACAATCTAAGATATAAACTTATTTGACTAGCAGACAATCAAAGATAGACTTTACTAAAAAAAGCAATAAAAAAATAAGACGAGACTAGTAGACAGTCAAAGATAGAAAATTACTTCATGAGTCGACAATCAAAGCCAGACATTTACTTGACTGATAGTCAGTAAAAAAGCAAGTAGAGACTAGTGGATAATCAAAGATAGAAACTTACTTAATTAGTAGACAATTAAAGATAGACGCTTACTTGACTAATATAATATCAAAAAGAGACAAGTAGACAATCAAGGAGAGAAGCTAAATTTACTAGTCGACAGTCCAAGATACACACTTACTTAACTAATGAACAATTTAAAAAGCGAGAAGAGACTAGTCGATAATCAAAGATGGACATTTACATGAATAATAGACAATCAAAGATAAACACTTACTTAACTAATAATAGAGAATAATAAAAGCGAAAAGAGACTAGTAGATAATCAAAGATAGAAACATACTTGACTAGTAGACAATCAAAGATAGACCGCTTCTTTGAATAATATAATATAAAAAAGCGAGAAGAGACTGGTATACAATCATAGATAGAAACGCACTTGAATAGTAGACAATTAAAGATAGACCGTTTATTTGAATAATAGAATATAAAAAAAGCGAGAAGAGACTTGTATACAATCATAGATAGAAACGCACTTGAATAGTAGACAATCAAAGATACGAGTAGACCGCTTATTTGAATAATAGAATATAAAAAAAGCGAGAAGAGACTTGTATACAATCATAGATAGAAACGCACTTGAATAGTAGACAATCAAAGATACACACTTACTTGACTAAAAGACAATTCAAAAAGCGTGACTAGTCTATACTAGAAGCCAATTAAAAAAAGTATTATAACTTACTTGAACATAGAATCATGCAGGTTGACTGAAGATCTTATGCACATTCCAAAGAAGATTAGCAACTTGCTAAAGATCAACACAATGCTGGCCAGCACTAAACTGGAATAGATGATGATGCAGGTCTCTCGTGACAAGTTCCACCGGTTGTCTCCTAAAGCGCCTCTCACAAGGTCCATAACTTCCAGGAATAGGCCATAAGGATTAAAGTTTTCGTCAGTTAAAGAACGAGCATTGTTTGTCAGGTTTAAAGAGTTGTCCATTATGATATGTGGAAGGAATGGCAGGAAAGTAGATTTGAAGTATGTGGTAGGGCTTGGAATGTGTTGGTTGAAGTGGAAATTGTTTGTGTTGTTGGGTTTTAATGACTCCATTTCTTCTAAATTTACCCTGAAAAATTAATATATTTTAGATTGTAAAATTATAAAATGTTATCAGAACTTTCTGTAAAATTTATTTATTATATAATGTGTGATGGATGGCGCCCATTAAAATATTTGCAACATAAAAATTAAAATTTCAAAAGCAAGTGAATACAGAAATTTAGCAAAACTATACATACTATATAATATATAAATAGATCATTCAGCCAGAAGAGCCATTTTGCAATAGTGTGAGTAACACTCTCTGTATTACACAACTTATGTAGTGGTATTGGTTTTAGAATGCCACACGATTGGTTCGCGCAGAGCGCACGTTTGTATTGTTATTAAAATACTCGGTTATTAGAAAAGCACTACCATGTCGAAATTAGGAGTGCAATTTTTATCTAATGTAATGATGTATAATTCAAAAATTTCGAAAGCTTAGAATGAACTTTGTTATAACTTAAAGTTTCCTAGAATTTAGTATCACTCCATCCACTATTATTTTAAAACTTCATTATTTGGCATTGTAATTATGTAATTATGATACATTAATATGTTAAATAATCTTACATACAATAATAATTGTATTTTTATGTGCTATAATATAATTAAAGCTGACGAACATTTTTACTTTAAAATACTTGCACTTATATATTTATTTTTAATCTTGAAAAATTCCATTATTGTTATTTAATGTTTCCTAGAATCTGCCATGCCTAAACAATTAATATGTTAAATAAACTTACTTTCATTGTATTTTTATGATTATTACAATTTAAGCTGACAGTATTTTTAATTTACGAAACGTATATATGAGTCGGAATATCAGTCAAACAGTAATTAATTTTATTGTTGAGAAGTGTCAAAGTGACTGCAGTGAATGTGATCTCACTCTCTTGCTCTCATGTGATGGTATCTGAAACCGGAGACGATGGGGTTTCATTGATTCTCCATTGTGTTTATGTTATATGGCTAAACTGACGATCGTGGAAGAATGTCTAATAATGTCCCGAACTGGAAGATAACCCTCGGAATATTTCTGAGGTTATTATCACAAATGAGAGGCTTGTTCATTCGACTATGAGAGAGAACTCATACGAGAAAAGATCTTAACAATAACTGACCCACAAATAACTGATGGATAAAGCAGCTTAACCAAGAATGAAGAGTATTCTTCTGCTTCTTCCTGGCACTGTCCCAACTCATTGCTTAGGTAGGCTGTTGAAGTCAGCTCTTCTTGTTCTCAGGCTGTATATTATTCGGTTCTGGGTGTCGCTTTCATCTAGGCCGTTTCTCTGCAGGATTTTGGAGCATTGAGTCATCCAGGAGTTATTTGGTCTTCCTCTGGATTGCTGTCGAGGAAGATTAACAGACATTGCCTGATTTACAGTATGGTCTGGTGGTCTCCGTCTTATGTGCCCGTACCATCTCAGCTGTCGCTCTTCCCGCTTACTATTTATGTCAGTGACTCCCAGGCTACCACGAATGTGTGAGCTCTTAATTTTATATTTCAGTGATACTCCTGCCAACCACCTAAGCATTCGCATTTCTGCTGTTTCAAGCTGCCTAGAGTAGAAGCTGTACATATTCCAGCTTTCTGAGCCATACATAATTGCGGATCTAACGATAGTCTGGTATAACTTTCCTTTCAGTTTTATAGGCATTTTCGGGTCACACAAGAATGAAGAGTATTGATAGTGAGATTTTATTGATTCTCCATTGTGCTTATTTGAAATCGTCTAAACTGTCAGTCACATTTTGGAAGAATGTCCACTGTTCTCGAGAGAACTGGAGGAGATCCCTCAAGCTACTTCTGAGGTTGTATCATGGATGGGAGATTTGAACATCCGACTATGAGAAAGAAACCATATGAGAGAAGATAAAGATCTTACCAATAACTAATCCACAAATCACTGATGGAGAAAGCAGCTTGACCAAGAATGAAGAGTACTGCTAGAACAGTCAGTCCAAAAGCCCCGCCACCACTCTTGATGTAGAATGTGTAAACTCCCAAGTCCACAGACCCAGCTTCTTGAATCTCTGCCTCTCTGACCTGCTTCTCATGTTCTTGGTAATCTGATGTATGTAAAGACGTTCTTCCAGGCTTTATTGGAAGTTGGTCTGGATTGTTCTGGCTGCTCTAAAAAATGTATTGAACCAGAATGAAATGTAAACTATGTGTTACATTTAATGTGGAAGATTAATTGTAAAAACTGCTTTATTGATGTAACAATTATAAAAAACACAAATAGCAGACCAGGTTGAAGACGAAATAAAAAAAAATACTAGGTTGTTCAGAAAATAATGTCCGATATTAATATCATATTCTTTCGAATATTTATACATTTTATTTATAGTTAAAGCATTAACGTTGTGGAGGTTTAAAGACACTGTAATTTGTTTTTATCAAACACTGTTTATTCCACTTTTTGTAACGGTATAACCCTACCGAGGCAAGGCTTTTTGTAACGGTATAACCCTACCGGTTTCAAGGCTTTCACCTCATCATCAGGGTATTAGGGGAGCACAAACAAGACTCTTGTTTGTGCTCCCTTAATAAGTCCTCTTCACAAAATGATGGGTTTATTATAACAATAGAATTATAATAATTCTCAAAAAGGTATTTTTCTAAAATGAATTTTATTTTATACTAACCAAATCTGATTCTTTGTCATCGTTTCCATCTTTTGATGCATCGCTTGGTATCAGAGTTGAGAAATTGAACTGCGAATGTTGCAGTTGGTCATATGTCCCTTGGAAGACTATCTGAAACATTCAAAGTATAATAATTTTATAGTAATATTTCTTCTTATTTTGTAATACTTTACTTATTTTATTTGTAAAATAATTTACTATATCCAATTATTTTTTGTATAAAATTTTTGAAATCGAACAAAAAAGATCATGTCCGAATTGACCAATCATAGCTTTCCGATTGTGTCTAACTTCATACCAGTTCACCGGCAACTGTCAGTTTTAAATCGTACGTGCAGTGTGATGTCATTATGCAGCTTTTATTTTTTGATTATTTTTTTTGTAACACCTGTACAATATTTTTGAAATCTAACAAAAAAACATCATGTCCCAGAGCTGTTCAATAAAAAAAGATGAAAGTAGAATTGTTCTTACAAAAAGGATCGTGTCCACATTTTAAACTAGAATAACTATTTTAATTATTATGATTCGATTTCAAACAACAAATCAAGTCACCTCAAGCGATTTTAAGGATTTCAGATATTTTTACAATGAATTATTAATGTCATATATTTTTAATATAAACAGTTTATTTTGCGATTTTCCAGCATTCTGATTTCGTGGGCCTGTTCTTTTTTAATATTACCTCCTCCTTTGTGTATTTAAGATGCGCAGTACCTTTCCAGCCTCCATGAGATATATCTTATCAGCATTGACAAGCTGCTGCACCTGGTGTGTGACCAGGATCACGGCAGCATCCCTGAGGAACCCCTTCATGCAGGTCTCAAACAGAGCCTTGGAAACGTGGGTATCCACTGCCGACAGGGGGTCGTCCAGGAGGTAAAGATCACTCTGCCGGTACACACAGCGGGCCAGAGATACACGAGCTTTTTGTCCACCTGATAAGGATACACCTAAAAAATATTTATTTTCATTATTTGTGGCCATCTAAACTTGATTCTCTACACGGGAAAGTGGTTAGATGGTGTGATAGAGGACTACCATTCATACAGACTATGGGTGCAACTAACAGGAAGAGATTCTATCAGAAACAAGTGTCGAATCACTTAGACTAAGGCCACACCAAAGTGCTTCGCTAGGGGATAAGCTAGGCGATACGTGACCAATGGACTAGGTGACTTCATGATTGGCCACACCAAAGTGCTTCGCACAAATTCATTTGACATTTGGGAGCGGTTGAGTCAACAAACGATGCCACCTTCAAAACTAACCAGAAAGCTACTTCTCTCCGAGAACATATCAAATAGGAACTTGTCGGGTGCACGAGTATAGCATAATGTTAATGTTATCTAGAAGTATGGAGTGAAGAGTTTCAGCTTCTCTACAAAGCATTGCAGAATAAAACTTCCTCCATCTTGTAAAATCTAGCTTAGCACCTAACGAATCATTTTGGTGTGGCCTCTGCGTGACTAATATACTAGTTGACTTGATGCTTGGCCACACCAAAGTGCTTCGCACAAATTCATTTGACATTTGGGAGCGGTTGAGTCAACAAACGATGCCACTCTCAAAACTAACCAGAAAGCTACTTCTCTCAGAGAACATCTCAAATAGAAACATGTTGGGTGCACGAGTATAGCATAATGTTAATGTTATCTAGAAGTACGGAGTGGAGCGTTTCAACTTCTCTACAAAGAATTGCGGAAACACGATGATAAGTTCTGTAGTTATTTGAGATGGAATATTTGATGAAATTCCATAATCAGCTAAACAAAATCGGCCTGGAACTTAAAATGAGCCCCGTACATATTTTTTTTGTAACCTGTAATGGTGCAAAAGATCTGAAAATAAATAAATGGAGTTTAAATAGAAAAATGTAGTTTAATACATGAAGACTCGTTAAAGTCACGTCGAAATTTCCGAGTATTGAACGGCAACCATCCATCTATTTGACAATCTTTATAGCGGTGCTGTACAAAGTTGCGAACATGCGTCAACATGGCCAGGCGGCTCAGCAGGGTCCATATGTCTGTGGCATTTGCGGGAGGGAGTGCGCAACCAGGATCGGGTTGTTCTCTCACAGAAGATCACACGATAGACGTGAGAGAACGGTTCAAGACTGATGTTGGAGTGGCGAGGGGATCCTCGACTGCGAGGCCAGCCAACGAAGTATAAAGTTTATTAAACGTCTAAGAATGCAAAGCACATTTACCTCTTTCTCCAACAATAGTTCTATCACCGTGAGGCAGTAGCTCAAGATCTCTCTCCAGCTGACAGCACTTGACGACCTGCCTGTATCTTTGCATGTCCATGTCCAGCCCAAACAAGATGTTCTGCCGGATGCTGGCTTCGAACAACCACGGCTGCTGACTACAGTAGGAGACAGAGCCGTAGATGTCTATTTTGGACCCAGGCTCCGTATGGATCTCGCCAAGTATGGTATGTAACAATGAACTCTTTCCAGATCCTACAGGACCTATTATTGCTATCAGCTCTCCTGCAAATACCTGAAATCATTTGTAGAAAAGATTGTGAACTAAAGGGTCTTTCAAATTGAGCGGTTTTTTTAATTAATAAAACACACAATTTGCTTTGATTTAAAAAAATCTATTATTGGTCATTGAAGTATAATGTATGACATTTCAACACAAAAAACAATATCAGCCAAATGTCCACCTCTTGCAGCTCTACAAATGTCAACTCTTTTGTCAACATTTTCGATGACATTTTGGCATAATTGCGGTTCTATATCACCAATAACGCGAATAATTTCGTCCTTTAGCTCAGGAATTGATTGGGGGTCATTCTTATAGACCTGGTTTTTCACGTAACCCCAAAGAAAATAGTCCAACGGTGTCAGATCACATGACTGTGTTTGCCAATTAACATCACCGTTTCCGGAGATTACAATACATAAAATAATTCAACAATTTGAACGCGTTGTTGTATTGTATACGACACCTTTTTTATAAATTTCATACATCAGGAGGACATAAAAGCCATTGTAAAGCCATCCAGTGCTATATGATCAAATGGGAAACAAGGAACAGGCATATATAGTATACGTATGTCTAACACTACTATATAGTAGTGGCCATTTACCTCAGGCAGAGTCTGTGGTCGGAGAGGAAAGTATTATAATTCCACGGCGAGGAGTGAGGTGAGCAGTGAGGCGAGGAGTGAGGCGAGCAGTGAGACGAGCAGTGAGGCGAGCAGTGAGGCGAGCAGCGAGGCGAGCACGGCGTGCTGGGCTGGGGAGCGAGGGTCCATACTCCACAGCGCGGTGCGGGTCATGAACGCTGACTCGCGGCGCGCCCCGCGACAGCTTCACGCTCATGCATTGTGTTTAAATTTCAACTTCTTATATGATGGACAAGGTATTATTCGGATAATTTACGACATTTTCAGTAATACGTTAAGAATAAAAATATATTATATACTTCGTTTTTCATTTTGAAGAATTATATTTAATACACAAGGTATGAACAATTTGGGAATGATAATAATAAGAGGACAATTTATAAAGCGCCGTTTAGAGACAAACTCGCCTCAAGGGTGCTCTAATTCTGAATGCTCTAAATATTTATTATTTCACATGACAAGAAATATACCTACATAATTTGCGAAAAAACAACAGGTAATTTAATTTAGATATACATTATTTTAATGGATCTGGGTTTGTCGCCTTTCATTTGTCGTATCCCCAGTAAACTAGGTTTTTGCCTGTATCTCACTGAGGATATTTAGCATGAAAAAATAGATCGATACTTCTTTCCGATTTTTGGTTACACAAAAACAAAGCCCCATTGCACGTTCTCATCAACCTGACAAACAGTGACACTCAACTACAACTGGGAACATCTTGCGAAATTCAACTCCTTACACATCATCACTCTAGAAAGACCAAACTTGTTCATCTCATAATATACCGCACACAATTATAAGAATAAAAACAAAAGTAAAACCAAAAATGAACCCAAAATGAAATAAAAACAAAACCAAAAATGTTCATCCCATAATATAACTGTCGCACACAATCATAAGAGTAAAAATGAACACAAAAATATACAGAAACACAAAACAACAAGAAGAAACCCACACTCAAGAGCCCACACAAATCTTTTCCACACGTCATTCATCCTGAAAGCCCAAGTACTCAAAATCCTGTCGCAGTAACAACCACGCTCCGATCGACTGTCGAAATGGTTTTCCTTCCTTTATCTTTATTGAATTCGGCACGCCATTGTACGTCATGGGAGCCAAATAAGCATATTGCCTTTGGGCAAAAGAGGTTTTAACTCTAGGGATGGTGAACATTTGATTAGTTGCCATGCGTGTCGTGTGTCTCCGCTGAGTCTGCATCTTCCCCTCCTCTCGATGGTAGTGCCAGAGAATGGATTTGAGATGTAAATTGGCTATGTTCAGGACCCGATACTCTCTGAAAAGCTCCGCCGTATAATTGACATATTAAAAATATCGCATCAACATATGTTAAAAAAAACATATTTGGTAAGAAAACTTGCCAAGGGAAGATGAACTACAGAGAAACCTTTGTAAATCTTCCAATATGTGATTGTAACACATTCGGCTTTAGGTGTAGTGTTCTTCATATGTAGTAATGTAGTACACTTACAATAATGAGTAGTCACCAAGAAACGAGTAGACCCAGGAGTTGATGTTCAAAGAACGTAAAAGACATCTAGCACGGGATAAGATCAAATGGGAGACAAGCAACAGGTCTTAAAACGTTTGATACAAGAACTCGAGTGGTCATTCAGAAACAGAAAGACCAAGAACTTGAATTTTGGACGTTGTAAAGAACATTGTAAAGTCATCTTGTATTGAATGGGAAACAAAGAATAGGTATATTTCTAACCCAAGAGTAAAGTAGACGAACAATAACGTTTTAAAGAAGAACAACAACTTAAGAAAAAATAATAAGGAAATTAAACTTAAAAACTTACGTCCAATGCGATATTCTCCAAAGCGATAATTTTCTTTTCCATCCCTGCTACGTCTGCTGTTTTCCAAACAGCATTAACATTCCTCATTGTCACCCCTCCGTCTTTGTCTTTGATGGTATTTGATCCTTCACTTCCCACTCCAAGATCACCGGATTCCAAATTCTCTTTAACTCTTCCATTCATACATCCATCAAACTCTTGTTTCCTCATCAATTTACTTTCAAACCTTTTGATATTCTTTCCTATCAGAGAGTCTGGATTATCTATACCTCGGATACTGTCATATAATCTATCTTCTGAATATAAATCCATTCTTTCTTCAGTTAGTTTCGCCACTTCTGGTAGAAGTAAGAAGTCTTGGATTCTCTTTATCGATACGTAGGCATCTAACACAGCCATAAATGCCATCGGGAAGAATTCTACAACAGTCATTTTCAGAAGATCATACAAGGAATAGAGTACAAAGATTTTGGATGCTGTGATTTGATTTCCTAAGAGGATGTAGACTATGATACTTAAAAATATAGATATTCTGGTATTCAGTTTGATGCAGCTTATTATTAGAGCTCTTATCCAGAGAACTCTTTTGACGAGCTTCATTTCTTTGCTGAAATAAAGAAAATATATTGGATTAGTTTAAAACATTTTTCAGAGTTGTTGTCATGCGAAATTGAGTGATGGCCAACGATTCACTTGAATGAAGGGATGGTCGATAGGAAAGACAAATCAGGAATGAAACACGTTATATTACTGACATGAGTTTTTACAGTCGCTTTTTTAACCCTTCCCTTACGGTGCTAAAATTGAAACGCGCGCTCCGGCGTTGGGTAGTGAGTACGCGATCAAAAATTAGCGATTTTAAATCGGAAAAATAAGAACATTCATAGATAATCCCCTTAATTAATTATAATTGAAGTTAAAAATTATAATAATTGATATTTATTTGCTGAAAACATTAAAAAACCATCTGGCAACGCTCACGGAACGGGCGTGGGTCTAATCTGCTTGCAAGCCCAAAAGCTACTGCGGCGCGGAGCGGTAGTGGCTTACTCCCGGCGTGGCTTACGCTTGCGACGATTGATACAATTGAGCTCCTCGCAATTCAGTGAAGTATGCAAGAGTGAGATGCGAATATAGTGTCGCGCTTCCCGCATACTCTCCACCTATAGTCAAGACGAGGCACTCACAGCGTTTAAATGCGAATTTGTTTCCGATCTTCACAAAACACCTACGATGTAGTCGATAAATTCTGATTATTATTAATATTATTTTTTAAATCAATGCGTAAATATATTATAGAGGAATACCTAAAATCTTAACCTTGTATTTATTATATTTATAGAGATATTGATGGTTATTAGAAGCAATGTGTAGAAGATACCCAACACAGGGAAGGAAAGGTTAAACATGTTAATGACAGAGCGAGTATAACGTTGGTTTGTAACTGGTTCCAAAGTCTCAGTGGATGGACAGTCAAGGACGACGTAAAAAAATAGAGCGGTGAACTAGGAAAGCCAATAAACAATCTCATAAACTTTATCTTTGATGAGACGTGGATTTACTTTCAAAAAATTTCTGTCATTTATTAATTTTCTGTTTTTTTTTTATTAATCTGCATTAACTAGGGTATAGGCTGAAAAACATCTGATGTCCTTGTGGCTGGACTCGCCCTCATAAACTTTATCTTTGATGAGACGCCATAAAAAAGTTCAATGGCGTGAGGTATGAGGAACGAGAGGGTTTATTCAAATATTACGAGGGCAAATTGTTATTAAAGTTAAAATAGGCCATCACATCACTATGGTAGTGGGGAGGTGCACCATCTTGCTAGAAATAAAAGCCCTCCTCATCCCTAAAATAGACTGTCACATTACAATGTTAGTGGGGAGGTGCACCATCTTGCTGGAAATAAAAACCCTCCTCATCCCTAAAATAGACTGTCACATTACAATGTTAGTGGGGAGGTGCACCATCTTGCTGGAAATAAAAACCCTCCTCATCCCTAAAATAGACTGTCACATTACAATGTTAGTGTGGAGGTGCACCATCTTGCTGGAAATAAAAGCCCTCCTCATCCCTAAAATAGACTGTCACATTACAATGTTAGTGGGGAGGTGCACCATCTTGCTGGAAATAAAAGCCCTCCTCATCCCTAAACTCTTCACGAATGCGTAGTATGATTAATTCCTGTAGCATGTTCATGTAAGCGGGACGGTTCAAAAGTGTTATACATTATTTTGACACAACCTATGTATATATGATTTTCAGCCCTTAACGTTATTTTTTTTTTTTTTATAAATTAAATTCTTATTTAGTTTCTTTAGAATTTATTAAGAAAGTGGAACCCTATATATACTTATCATGCGGCTGGTCTCGAGGTGCGCTGATGCGCTAAACCGGAGAAATAATTCGCAATAATTAAATTATATATTCGCAAACATGACTTCCAAAAATGTTAAATATTTATATAGATTAAATATGCATAAGAATACTGACAAATAGCACGAGGATTTTTATTTAAGTGAAAATTAATTTTTTTTAAATGAAATAAAAAAAAATATTCCTTTCAAATTGACCGGCCAAGTTTGCCAATACTACCGAAGCAATCTCCAATACGCACCGGACGGAAATGCAAATTGATCTGTGTGGAAATGACGTGTGGAAAAGATTTGTGTGGGCTCGTGAGTGTGGGTTTCTTCTTGTTGTTTTGATTTTTGTTGTTTTGTATTTGTGTTTCTGTATATTTTTGTGTTAATTTTTATTCTTATGATTGTGTGTGGTATATTATGGGATGAACAAGTTTGGTCTTTCTGGAGTGATGATCTACGAAGAGTTTGATTTCGCAAGATGTTTCCAGTTGTAGTTGAGTGTCACTGTTTGTCAGGTTGATGAGAGCGTGCAACGGGGTTTTGTTTTTGTGTAATCAAAAATCGGAAAGAAGTATCAATTTATTTTTTCATGATAAATATCCTCAGTGAGATACAGGCAAAAGACTAGTTTACTGGGGATACGACAAATGAAAGACGACTAACCCAGATCCATTAAAATAATGTATATCTATTTTAAATTACTTGTTGTTTTTTCGCAAATTATGTATATTTCTTGTCATGTGTAATAATAAATAAATAAATAAATAAAATATAGGGCAGACAGAGACATACAGTAAACCGTGAGACAGCGACATTTCATATTCACTCAGCGTCTCGAGGTGCGTTGGTGCTCAGCGCACCAGCGCACCTCGGGACCGGCCGCCGCTGCTTATCATTTTCTTTTTTATATGAGGTACATGGTCAAACATGCAGAAGTTCGCCTGTTCAAATACCGCGCTTTACTATTCCCTCGAATGACAGACATTTTTATCCAACTAGTATTTGAGGTTAGTCAAATGCTACGTTTGGTCAGTGTTATTACATGGAGTGGAACCATGGACCCTCAAAGCTGGTAGTATGAACCGACTGGAAGCATTCAAAATGTGGATGCACCGGAGAATGCTACGGATACCCTGGACGGATATGGTCAGCAACACAAGGGTTCTTCAAAGAGCCAAAGTTGATAGAGAGTTGCTGACTAATATTAAAATCCGAAAGGTGTCCTACTTGGGACATGTACTTAGATGAGCAAAGTACAAATTACTGCACCTGATCATCCAAGGCAAAATAGAAGACCGAAGAGGTATGGCAAATATCCTGGCTCCGCAATATAAGTGATTGGACTGGGTATTGGAGATCTTTTTCGGGCTGCCGGGGACAAAGATGAGTACTTTCAGGTGATAGTCAACGTTGAGGGGACCTGACATGACACTGGGAAGTATTTGGGATTATAAGAATACCTTTGACTTCGGTCATATCTATTATTTAAAAAAAAGAAAAGAAACATGCCGATGTGCTCCGATCGTCATATCTCAGTGTGCCATCGGTGCCAGTACAGCAGTATCGCCGGTGAGTTTGTCAGTTAAGAAAATAACCTCCATGACACAGCTTCGCTTCCATCTAAATTGACGTTGGAATGCCGAGGAGATCCTCGACTACGTGGCCCAGCAACAGTATCCAGTATAACGATGTAGCCGGTGAGTTTTCTGGTGGATTTCACTTAACACTTGCCATCCTGTGATGGATAGCGAGTGACCAGGGCTTATATTTTGATTATTCGATGTTTTAATACGTAATAAAATAATTTTTATGGCTTATTACAAAAAATAACAGATTTTAATTTAAAACATACATTTTTCCCTAGCACAGTAAGACAAGTAAGTGTTAAGTAGTTCTTAAAGCTAAACACTGCACCCTTATCTCTGACACTATGAGGCAGACTATTCCATGTCACAACACCAGCAACGGCAAAAGCTCTATCATAATACTCCGTTCTTAATGGATTAATTTGGAACAACCAAATTATTAGATGAAAAAGAAATCGACCTCAAAGTTCTACTTCTCTCCGAAGGAACATCCCTCAGACACAGAATCTGTGTCTGAGGGATGTTCCTTCGGACAATGTTCCTTGACACTTCAAATATAAAACAAACTCCACGGCACAGTTTCACTTTCCAAATTTATTAACATTGAAATGGGAAGGATATCCTAAGCTGCGAAACCCAGCAACAACAACGAACTTGGTTGCTGGGTTTCGCAGTCATTCTTGGATATACAAATGGAAAGATACTTTGAAGAGGAATTACTAAATCATATACTTGATTCGAAAGAAATGAGAGTTGTTGGTCACAAAAGATGAGTTGATGAGACACTGTCAGAATCAATAATCTCCTTCGAACCAGCGTAATGAAGGTACTCATGAGTATCGCTGGCAAAACCCTTCGTGATAGAGTACGAAACACAGGAATCCGAAGGACGTGCGAAGTTGAAGATATTGTCAGATGGGGACGACAGAGAAGAAGGTTCCGGAACGAACATGTATCCAGAATGGCGGAACCAAGAGTCGTAAGAATGGCCAGGGACAGTATCCCCCAAGCAAGCAGGCCTCCATGACGACCTCCTAAAAGATGGAAAGACAGCAGGTAGTCGATGTCACAAGAGGGAAACGATGGTGCAGGACCGTAACAGGCCAACAAGACTAAAAGAGGAAGAAGAAAAGATGAGTTATAAAGCGTGGCTTAAGATGAGGAAAAAAGATAATTTCACTCACTGCCTTGCTGTTCGAATGACACTGCCGAAGCTGTACTCCCAGGCGTACATCTTGATCACCTGTATACCCTGGATTATCTCGTTCATCAGTCTTATTCTATCGTCAGTCATTCCAGCTGACTTCCTTCTTATGTTGGCGCTCAGTCTTCCAAGCCACGCTGAAATATAAAGTAGTACAACAAGTATGAGATGATTATTTGACTAAGTGTTTGAGATATGGGTGATGAATGCAGCTTTAAGAAGCATTTGAAGACACCCCTTTTTAGGAGGTATTATTAAATGTATGATTATAAACGTATTTCAAATTGAGCGTTTTTTTTTAATTCTTGAATAAAACACACAATTGATGATACTTTGATTTCAAAATTTTTTTTATTGGTCATTGAACGTATGACATTGAAACACAAAAAAACAATATCCGCCAAATGTCCACCTCTTGCAGCGCCACAGATGCCCAATCTTTTGTCAATATTTTCAATGACATTTTGGCATAATTGCAGTTCTAACTCACCAATACCGCGAATAATTTCGTCCATCAGCTCAGGAATTGATTGGGGGCCATTCTTATAGACCTGGCTTTTCACGTAATGCGGCCAAATAACAAAAAAAATGGTTCGTGAAATTTGTGATTCCACGTTATCAGCAGTGCATGCCAGAAAAGTCATATTTATAGCATTTGCGACAAATGAAAAACCCAATACGTTTATTTTCTTTCATTTCAAGTTTTAATATTAGATATTACTTAATAAATACTGAATTTTCAAATATTTGAAATGTGTGTATTTTTTTTTAAGCACCGTTTTTTTGTAATATTTTAAATCCATCAATTGAATTCTGAGGTAGAGTGCCCTTGAGGAGAATCTCCTCTCTGAACGGCACTATATAAAATGTCATTTTTTTTATTATTAATATTAATAATACTTAACGGTAAACATGCCTGTCATTTGAGGAAAGTAGCAGAGATTAATTATCTTCCGCACGGGAGTCCAGTGCGTTACCACATGGCCATACTTCTTAATAATAATATACTCACATTGCAAAGGTATGAAGCAAAGAAGGAACGCCACCCCAATAAGGCCAGCATATTCGATGTTGGTGTACATGATGTAGATGACTATTCCCCCTTCGATGGGAGCCCTGAACAGCTCCAGCAGGAAGGCGCAGCACATGTCGAACCTGTTCACATCGTTGGTCATCAGGTTGATGACCCGCCCGCTCAGTCCTGCTTGTTCCGGGTTGTCTGCTTTCAAATCTAATTTTAATACCTTGAAAGAAATACAAATTATAGTATAGTAGAAATTGTTTAACATTTAGCCTTACGAGTAAGTGTATTTAGTGGGCCTACAGTGTACCCAGTGTGCCTACAATGCAAAATGTTTTGTTGCAATGGTTTATGATGGGAGAGATGTAAGAATGAAGAAAAACAGCCGATATACTCGTAGTACTGCTATACAAAATTATTCACTCAGTAATCGACGCACCTCACTTACTCGCGAGCATTTCATTTCGTATTCCCACTAGATCTACAAGACAGCTCAATCCCTTTTATACCGAAAATTGCTATACTAATTATAAAATCAACCCCTCTATAATTTGTAATCAAAGACTTGGAAATGAGTTTTGCAACAATTTAGATATTTTTAATATATAAGTATATATAGTATTCGCCAGAATATCATAACAATATTGAGAAATAGCTACGAACTTTGTGCTCTCCTTTATTAATATAAATAACCTAGTATAAACGAAACATTAAAGACAATACTTTGCCTTTGGAGTTGAGTAACCCTGCATCAACATGTGAAAGGTTTCGATTCTGCAAAGCAACTTGCATCTCGTTCTACAAGTGAGCCCATGTATTTTCTATATCTCAAAACCACAAAATTCTCAAAAAATCCAATTCTTGTTGTAAGCGTTGTTCCACTAAAAACAAATCTAAGTTCTTTACCACTATTAAATAAGTCTTCCACAAGTACGTAAGTCTGCTTGGTGAAGTTTGGTAATATTTTGTGGTATACATACATAACATATATTGAACTTAAATATACATAATATTAATATTAAATCATTGTAAACAATGACTGTAATTTATTATTACTACTGCTTTTTGTATCTTCATGTTAGTTTAAGATAAAGTTTTGTATTTTTGTAAATAATTTTAAGTACTTGTATAACTTGTCATATGTTCATTTGTACATAAAAGGCACTGTTGTGTCGTTAATTAAATTAAATAAATAAAAATTTGTGAAATATATAGTATGTGTCTGAACTTCTGTATGTATATAGATGATACGGTTATGTTTGTTGAAAATTAAGGGGATTTAAGGGATGTGGTAAGTGAGCTATATGAGAGATGTCTAGTGAAAGCTTTGAAAATGAATGTAGCGAAATCAAAGGTATGTGGATAATAAAAGATATGTGGTAAAAAGTGAGCGCAATGTATGAGTCAACTCAAAAAAATGGAACAGGTTAATGAGTTGTGTTATCTGGGCAGTATATTTACGTGTGATGGGGGAGTTGAAAGAGACATTGAAAGATGGGTAGCGAAAGGAAACAAGGTAAACGGGACATTTAATTATATATACGAGTACAACAACCGTGCCACATGAGCAGTAGCAAAAATGGCAATACATAAGTGTGTTGATGCCCACCTTGATGTGTGGAAGTTAAATTTGAACTTGGCAGTGCACTAAGGAAATTTTGTGGAATGTCAATGTTTGAAAAAATACATTATAAATTAATCCATGGATAAAATTGGTATTTTAAATAAGATGAAGGAAGGAGCTTTAATATGGTTTGTACATGTAGAGAGAATGAATCATAAAAGATTGTGCAGAAGTGCAAAGTGTGTCTGGAAGAAGTAAACCGAGGAAAACCTGGCTGAATCAGATTTTGAAATAGGATAAAGTGAGATGTATGAACAATAGAAGATTGTGGAGAGAGTGCGAAGAGAAAGTTGGTTTGACAAAAACTTCGATAAGCGTCATAAAATAATTACAATTGTAGTCATAATAAATGAACAATTTATATAGTGCCGTTTGGAGAGCAGACGCATTATTTTTGGCAGATTAAAAGTATTACAAAATAAATTTTAAAAAATATTTATTTTATTAAAAATTAATAAATATGGCACCACAAAATGTAATAAACGCTTTTTTTAAAGATTTAAGATAAAAATTAAGCTTGTAAAATAAAATATTCTATTCTAAAATTTAGGGTGTCGCTTATGGTCCAGCGTGTTTTATCGTTCGAAAAATACGATAATCATAAATTTTGATAAGATCTCCCAAAAGGGGTTGTTATCAAGTGCTTCCTAAAGCTGCACACGTCACACACATCTCTAAAACTTAGGGAGAGACCTTACCAGACCAGCAAGGGCAAAAGCTTTATCACAATACCCCGCTCTATTGGATTGGTTCGGAACAATAAATTTGTTCGATGAGGGTGAAATCGACCACAAAGTTCTACTCCTGTCCGAATGAACATCTGTCAGACACAGATTCGAAATATACAATGAAGACATGAATACAAAGATACATAGTTTTGAAATTAATCCGTTTAAAACACTTGAAACCATTCCTATAAGAAACCTTGTTTTTTTTTTCAAGAACACAGTTCTCTTAAAATTTTCTTTAAATTCTTACCTTTCTATAGATCAAGGAACAGCATCCGACCCGAGCCTGCATGGCGATGTGCACCAACGCAGTGAGACAAGGGTGCAGAACAAAGACGTTCAACAACATACTCAACACAACCCCTGAGGCATACAGATATGCTTGGTCCTTGCTGATGTCTGTCTGTCCGGGTGAAAAGTAGGAAATGAGGTATCCGAGGCACAAGGGTTGCGCTATCCTTAAAAATAAACAAATATATTTTTTTATAATCACAATACAAAATTTACATCAACAGTTTATTATTTATATATTAAGGTTGTCTCAAAAAAGCTGTACACACTTTGAATGATTATAAATTCAGTATTTATCAAACGCTACCGACAACAAATGATGGATTCGAAGCAAGCATTGCGTGAATAACGACCAGAATATCAAAAGAGGCAATAATACAAAGTGATTTTGCTTCATGATAATGCACCATCGCACACAGCAAAACCGGTCAAGGAAACGATTGAGGCGTTTAGTTGGCAAATACTTTCGCATGCGGCTTACTCACCAGACTTGGCTCCATCCGATTACTACTTATTTGCATCAATGGGACACGCATTTGCTGAGCAACGCTTCACTTCTTACAAAAATGGTTTGATGATTGGTTTGCCTCAAAAGAGCAACAGTTTTTTTGGCGTGGCATCCACAAATCGTCAGATAGATGGGAAAAATGTGTAGCCAGCGATGGGCAATACTTTAAATAAAATATTTTTTACCATTTTTATACAATAAATGAGAATTTTCTATTAAAAAAATCCGGTTTCATATTTACAGACATATGTATTAAGGTATATCTAAGATTAAAACTACAAATTATACAGTAGAATAATTTATTTTGATATTTGGGCGCATTATATTTCAATGACTGCTCTCAATTCATTAACTGTTGCTGGTTTTGTGCCATAAAATGTGTCATATCTTTGATGAGTTCCCATATAAAAGTGTATTGGCTTGAGGTCTGGAGAGAGTAAGGGTATTCAATGCTACATCTACGTCTAATCCAAGTGTGCGACAAATTTTCCACAAGATAGGCCCAGGCATTACCATAGTAGTAGGGAGATGCACCATCTTGCTGGAAATAAAAGCTCTCCTCATTCCTAAACTACTCACGAATATGTGGTATGACTATAAAAGTGTGTACTCGTATACATTTTTGGGGCATCTATAGTTAATGCTTTAACACTTTCAAGGTTTTAAGATAAAGATATAACCCTACTTGTTTCAAGATCATCATCAGGGGACCACAAAAAAGACCGATTTATATTCGAGTTGGCACCAACATACTAAACGCATCTGACGGTAAAAAATTGAGCAAGGGTCGTGGGTCGAGAGAGGCAGGATGTAAGTGTTTAAAAATAATTTATTTTATGTCTATAAATTGATTCGTTTCCTGCAAATGTTGTATCAAATCAAAATCCACATATAAATTATGCAACAAATCCAAGCTGCAGCTACTCGGGAAAGAACACTCAAAACTTCATACTTATGTTAATAATCTTGAGATATTTCAATATTGTATATAGAAGGGAATCCCCAGAAATTTACTCTTTGGCTGGCACGCAATACACCGGTCGTCACACCGCCATGGCCAATTACGACGTGGATTCGTGATTTGCGTGGAAAATTTCGAATTAGTAAGAATTCATTAACAATTTTTACCGAAAGAAACATTACGAGATACTCGGGTTTCGAATTAACAATAGAATTTGTTACAAAAATTTGATGATTTCATTGTTACTGTCGATTTGATTTTATTGTGATTGTTTTTTTTTTATTTCAATTTTTTTATTATTTTCAAACATTTTTTTTCAGTATTGTATTATACATTGGTGATTAAATATGCCATACACACATACTTTCACATCATATCCCTGTCGGAGTTCGCAGAGAAGACAGATCACCAGACTGTCCTATATCTCATCACACATATTTAGCCTATTCTACATCCATACACCTTCTCGAACCATTTATAAGATTTTTCTGACTGTCAACGTTTCCCTTCTTTAAGTACATGTTCTGAATTTTATAATTTTTATATTTTTTTTAGTAAATACTGTTAAATAAATAATTAGGCATTGTGATGGGCGAGTTAAAAGGGGTGTTGAATGAAGGGTGGCGATAGGTAACAAGATAAACGGAGCATATACAACAACCGAAAAATATCAAAAGTAGCAAAAAGTATACATAATATTGTATTTGTTTCCATCTTCATGTATGGAAGTGAAACTTGGACTTGGCAAAAAAAATAGAAGAGGAAGATTATTGATGCGTATTGTGATGAATGCAAAGATAAAATAGATGTTTTAATTAAGATGAAGAAAGAAACTTAAATGTGGTTTAGACTCGTGGAGAGGTAGACCGAGAAAGCCTGCTAAAAGTAGACTCATGCTAGAGGTAGACCGAGGAAACATGCTAGAGGTAGACTCATGCTAGAGGTAGACCGAGGAAACATGCTAGAGGTAGACCGAGGAAAACGTGGCTGAACCAATTAGACAAACTTTGAAAGAAGGTAAAGGGAGAAGAATAAATAATGCATGACGAGACATATGAATTTGACAACCTCCGTGGCCTAGTTGTTAAGACGCTAGGCTCCCAACCCGGAGGTTGCGAGTTGGATTCCCGTTGGAACCCGATATTTTCAAAAAAGATTCCAGTCTGGTTTTCACTTAATAAATTAAGGCGTCTTTAATATCTCTTTTTTTTTTTTAACCTTGCGAGTTTATTGCCATGTGGCAATCTCTTCCAACCAACCAGAAAGATGTTTTTATGGGCCTTAAATGTTAACCAGACTGGAATCCTATTTTAAAAAATCTGAATTACAACGGGGATCGAACCCGCAACCTCTGGATCAGCAGACAAGTGTCTTACCACCAGGCCACGGAGGTCGTCTGGTTGGTTGGAAGATTTTTTAACATGGTGGATAACATGCCAGGTTGTACTGTATACAACGAAAGTGTTATATAATACAGTACAATGTGGAAGAGACGAAAGTTGTGTGATTGGATAGAAAAGTTTCTCCCTGCCTGTTCCGCAAGGGGCACAGCGTGATGATATGTATGTATGTTTATAATCTAGGGGACGCCCACGCCGAGAGTACCTGGAGGACCTGTTGGTGGACGTGCGCTGCTCAACATATACAGATTTAAAAAGAGCCGCACAGGACAGGGGGGAATGGAGGAGAAGAGTTCAAATTGCTGCAAACTAGTCTTAGGACTGCAACCACTGATGAATTACTGCTGAAGTATACTCAAGTATTGTACATCTATTCAGTAGATTAATAACTTACCTAAACAGAGTAAAGAACACAGCAAATATGATATTGACGACCATAAGTCTAAATCCATGGATCTTCAAGATGATTTTGAGCAAAGTTGAAGGACTTCCGTCCTTGCCCCGCTCGTCCCACAGTTTCTGGTACTTGCTGCCGAGGACTCCGGACTCATAGCTACCCAGAGGAGCGTATACATCGTCCAAGTCAATCTTTCTTCGGAAACCTTTGGTGAATAGTTCCTTTAGCCACCTGTTTAAACAATACAGCACGATTAGTTATAATAACAATAAAAAAGATACACGTTTGAAGAATTTTTATACATCCAATAAATTAAAAAATAAAATTATGAACAATAGAGATACGGAAAGTAAACTTACTCAATCCGGAGTTTACAAATTATTGGATGTTAACATATGTTTTGTCCGTTTTTTTCCAATTTAAAAATGAGCACCAAAAGTAAAACAAAATGGTAAAGGTTATACGTCATTCGAAATAAAATTGTCTGCTTTACAAGATATTGTGTTTGCTTTTACGTTACATATATTATTTTATTTGATTACAAGCCTTCAAAATGGAATGTCAAGTAGACGAAAGTGAGCATTTTCGACACTTCCTTCTGTTTGCGTTCAATCGATGGAATAAAGCTGCCAAAGCTGCTCGCGAAATTTCCGAAGTGTACGGCGAAGATGCTATGAATGAAAGGACAGCTCGTCGATGGTTTTTGCGTTTCAAAGGCGGTAATTTCGACCTGAAAGCCATGGAGCGTTCCGGACGACCAGTGGACTTCGATGAAGACCGCTTAAACCATATTATTCATGAAGATCCCCTTCAAACCACCGTAGAATTGGCTGAGCAGATGAATTGTAGTCACATGACTGTATACCGCCATCTACCATCTGTCCTTTCATTCATAGCATCTTCACCGTACAATTTGCAAATATCGCGAGCATCTTTAGCAGCTTTATTCTCTCGAATGAACGCGAACAGAAGGTGTCGAAAATGCCTACTTTCGTTTACTTGACATTCCATTTTGAAGGCTTGTAATGAAATAAAATAATATATGTAACGTAAAAGCAAACACAATATCTTGTAGAGCAGACAATTATCTTACGAATTACGTATAACATTTACCATTTTGTTTTACTTTTGGTGCTCATTTTTAAATTGAAATAAAAAAACGGACACAACTTATGTTAACACCCAATGCAATGCAATGATTGTTCATTTTTTTATGTTGGCAAGACGAAAAGAAATTTTGAAAAACGAGTTAAGGAGCATTTAAGATGCCTGAACAATAATTTTTCAGAATTCGCTAACCACCTAATTGAAAACAACCATTCGTTCGATATTAATCGTGGTTTGCGGATTCTACACATAAACCGAGGGGGATTGCATCTTGACAATTTGGAAATTTTCAAGATAAAAAAAAATATAAAATTTAGTTTAAATATCATCAACAATCAAACCAATTTTCATAATAGCCCTCTGCTTAATATGTTTCCTATTTAAAATCCCCCCCCCCTGGATATTCAGACTTGACCTGCCTTAAAGATTCAATTTCATTTTTCCCCGCCCCATTCACCATTGTACCACATCTCTCCCCACTTCTCTTCCCCTACCTCATCCCTCTTAAATTATATTATTTACACTTGTACAGGAAATATATATTTTAACAATTTAGTTTATCTTCACCTGACGATGAAGACGGTGGTCTTCGAAACCGGTTGTAAACCAAAATAAACCTGTAGTGAACACAAAAATATAAAATAAGTTCATCCTCAGTGAGATACAGGCAAAAACCTAGTTTACTGGGAATACGACAAATGAAAGGCAACAAACCCAGATCCATTAATCTCCTAATCAGTTTGGTTTCCAAAGGAATGTGGGAACTGAAACTGCTTTGCTTAGTCTAGTAAACAGCGTTACCACCACTTTGGATAATAAGAAGGCATGTTTGGCAGTTTTTTTTGACCTTGCAAAGGCTTTTGATACAGTGTCTCACCGAATATTACTTACCAGATTGATGGAGGTGGGCGCTCTTCTAGTTGGTTCTCTTCTTACTTGTCTGATAGAACTCAGAGAGTCAAATTGGGTGATAGTGTATTTGGTGAGTCTCTTTTTGTAAGATTCGGAGTACCTCAAGGTAGTGTTCTGGGACCTATATTGTTCCTGATATATGTCAATCAGTTGTGTAATCTTTCTCTCAGGGGTAAGATTATTACTTTTGCGGACGACACGGTTCTTCTATTCGAAGGCCGAACATGGGATGATGTATTCTTAAATGCTAACGAAGAATTGCGTGTAGTTAAAGAATGGATGGACTCAAATTTATTGACTCTAAATTCCCAAAAAACTAAATACATCACATTTAGCATATCTACAAGAACTCAAGCACCTACAAATAAATACATAACACTACACACTTGTTCACCCATGTCTGACTGTAGTTGTGTTTCCTTGGAAAGGGTTGATAGTATAAAGTACCTTGGAGTTTATGTTGACCAGTTCCTTCGTTGGGAGGTCCATATTAACACTTTGAGCGCAAAAATCAGAAAACTAGGATACATATTCCGTATGATTCGAAATGTGCTCAGTGAAAATATTCTTAAAAGTATATACTTCGCCTTATGTCAGTCAGCACTTTCTTACGGTATATCAGTTTGGGGGGGATGAACCTTAACCCAAAAACACATATTACAGGTTTCCCAAAAATTGATTGTGAAAATAATCAATAAACTTCCTGCTCGGTATCCCACGGCGGAGCTTTTCAGAGAGTATCAGGTCCTGAACATAGCCAATTTACATCTCAAATCCATTCTCTGGCACTACCATCGAGAGGAGGGGAAGATGCAAACTCAGCAGACACACATGACACGCATGGCAACTAATGGAATGTTCACCATCCCTAGAGTTAAAACCTCTTTTGCCCAAAGGCAATATGCTTATTTGGCTCCCATTACATACAATGGCGTGCCGACTTCAATAAAAGTAAAGGTAGGAAAACCATTTAGACAGTCGATCGGAGCGTGGTTGTTATTGCGACAGGATTTTGAGTACTTGGGCTTTCAGGATGAATGACGAGTGGAAAGGATTTATGTGAGCTCGTGAGTGTGGGTCTCTTCTTGTTGTTTTAATTTTTCTTCTTGGTGTTTTAATTTTGGTTGTTTTTGTGTTTGTGTTTCTGTGTGTTTTTCTTTTTTTCTTCTTTTTTTTTGTTTTGGATTTGTTTTGATTTTTATTCTTATGATTGTGTGCGGTATATTGTGGGATGAATATTTTTAGTCTTTCTGGAGTGATAATGTGTGAGGAGTTGAGTTTCGCAAGATGTTTCCAGTTGTAGTTGAGTGTCACTGTTTGTCAGGTTGATGAGAGCGTGCAACGGGGTTTTTTGTGTTATCAAAAATCGGAAAGAAGTATCGATTTATTTTTTCATGCTAAATATCCTCAGTGAGATACAGGCAAAAGCCTAGTTTACTGGGGATACGACAAATGAAAGGCAACAAACCCAGATCCATTAAAATTATATGTCCAAATCAAATTACCTGTTGTTTTTTTCTCAAATTGTGTATATTTCTTGTCATGTGTAATAATAAATAAATAAATAAAATTAAAATTGTATGTCCAAATCAAATGACCTGATGTTTTTTCGCAAATTATGTATATTTCTTGTCATGTGTAATAATAAATAAATAAATAAAATAAAAAAATTCTTACTTATTTTTCCTTTTACGTGATAAGATACAATTTATATAGCGCGGTTTAGAGATCAAACTCTCCTCAAGGGTGCTCCAAGACGGGACTCGAATCCATGTTATTCCATATTCTTGCACATAATATTCTTATATACATACATACCATCATGTCTTATACTTACCGGAGTAGACATAAAGTAGAGAGCGCTAGACTTTTTCATCGTAACCATTTTTCGTCCCTTCTACATTCATACATCTTATCATACAGCTCTTAATTTTTTTACATTTAATTTATTCAAAATATCGTTCACTTGATCCAGCCATATTTTTCCTTGGTCTTCCTCTGTCACGCATACTACTCTTATGTTAGTATTTCTTTATTAATTCGTTCCACGTGTCCAAACCATCTCAGAAAGTTTCTTCATCTTACTCAACACATAAGTCTTAACTTCACATTTATCCTAAATCACTTCATTCCGTATGTTTAACATTGATTTTACAGTTAAAATTCAAAACCTGTACCTTTACTAGATTGCCAAATAGAGCTAATAGAGAAGACTTATTGTTTCGCTATATTTTGAAATGTTAAAAATTTAATATCACGAGAATATGAATGGAATATGAAAATTATATATTTCAAGATGGAACGTGTATAGACAGGTCCAGCTCATGGTCAGGCGATGATACAGTTAACATTTAATACATTTACCCTCAATAATACTCGTAGTATGTCAACTAGAGTGGATAAAAGACATGTTGTTTCGTTATAATCTCAAATGTAAAAAAATGCATATCCCGAGATTATGAAGTTTTTTTCAAGAGCGTGTATGGACAGACATCATCTCAACCACGCCCAACACATGGTCAAGCAATGTTACCATAAAATTTGATACCTCAGTAGTAACATCAACTTTTACCGATAGAAGACATATTGTTTCGTTAATTTTTAAATGTAAAAAATAGTTTATTACGAGATAACGACGTGTTTTTCATTTATAATTTATAGTTAAGGCATTAACATTGTGGAGGTTTTCAGACATTGTTATTTGTTTTATCTAACACTGTTTATTCCACTTTTTGTAACGGCATAACCGGTTTCAAGGCTTTCACTTCATCATCAGGTGAATCTTGTTTGTGCTCCCCTGACGATGAGGTGAAAGCTTGTTTATTGTTTATTGGCCTTTCCAGTTCACCGCTCCTCTTTCTTTACGTCGTCCTTAACTGTCCATGCAGTGAGACTCTGGAATCAGTTACAAACCAATATAAGACTCGCTCCGTCCTTGGCATGCTTTAAGAAGCGACTGAAAAAACTCTTAATTTCTAGTAAATAAAATAACGTGTTTTATTCCTGATTTTTCTTTTCCTTTCCTCTTCACCATCCTTTCCTTTCCTTTTGATTGATGGTATCTCACTTTATATGAAAAATAATGTTCGAGTGATTGTCCGTCTTTGTGGGATTCGTGGGCATGTTCTCACGTATATGTTTATGGATTTCATGAGGATGGATAGTCATTTGAATGATTTATGCGACCACGTAACTTGCTGCATTTACTTTTGTCTGGTTGGTTGGAAGAGATTGCCGCCTGGAAATAAGCCTTCCAGATTGTATTGCAATAAAAGTGTTAAATAAATAAAACTTTGAGACCGATAGGTTTATACGGTTACAAAAAGTGGAATACTGGAAACACTGTATAGTGTTTAATAAAACAAATTACAACATATTTTTTAAGTTTACCTCTAACTTCAGTAAAATGTCAACAAGGGTCCTTAGACGACGTGTTGTTTCGTTATATTCTCAAAAGTTAAAAATTGAATATTACACGGTTTGGTCTTATCAGCCCTGAATCACGCAACTGTGATGACATTATGACTTCTCCTGTGCAGGATTTCTTTCTAGCAGGTACGACATTCATCGAATGTCATATATACATTATGGTCGATCCTCTGCACCAATCGTTTACCTGAAGAGATTCTATTGTGTCAAATACGAGTATAACCAAGGTTTATAACATACCAGTATGTAAAGAGAGAAAGCCAGTTTGCTCCTTTTCTTGGACTGGGCTGACGGTCATGGCTGAAGAAACCTGGGTCCATCGTTTTTCATAAGAATGAAGCGCAGGATGCTGAATAAAATTTAAATGATTTATTTTACTTGACAAAAATTCAATATCAATAACATAGAACGATCTCAAAAATATATCGATTAGATGAATCCAGACCTTTGATAGCTTTTCTCTTAAATGTATTTTCTGACATTTATATGTTTTTGTGTAAGTGTATTTAAGTATATTATGTACATACTGTGTTGCTATCAATATACCTATATTTATTATTATTAAATACAGAGAAATAAAAATTTAATCAATTTAGAGTGCATCAATATGGCAATATTTCTAAATACCAAATATCAGCCTAGCAGCTGCATTAAAAACAGAACCAAGAAATTTGTGAATCAGGAAAACCAGAATAAATTGTTACAACAATAATTCAGACGTTACACGACAAATTAATTTATATGAATATCAAATTACCCTTGTTGGAAGATATCGACGCACAAATTTTAACTCTCTAAGACTATAGAAAAGTCAAGAAACCATATAACAAATTTGTCTGGTGAGGTGCACTTCGGGAACTTCACCAGAATTTCCTATAAAGGTGGGGGTACACCAAGGATCGGTACTCAGTCCGCTACTGTTCATCTTAGTCATGGACTATTACACTAACCAGAAAACGAACAGTCTCCTAAAGATCCTACTATTTGCAGACGATATCGTATTAATAAGTGAAAAACATGAAGACCTGCAAAATAGTCTGGAAAGGTGGAGAAGAATCTTGGAGGGCAATGAATTGAGACTGAGCAGAAAGAAAACAGAGTATCTGTACCTACCATTCGAGAACACAAATGCTGTCACTCCCGTAATTTTTTATTGCGTACTCACTACCCAACACCGGAGCACGCGTCTTATTTTTATCACCGTAAGGGAAGGGTTAAATACGTTGTAAATGGTTTATTCCAACACTATTTATTCCTCTTTATATACACACTTCCCACTTCTAATACACACTTCTAATGGTAAAAAATCAGTGTTTAATTTGGTTGTAAAAATGTACATTGAAAATGTCTCGTTTGTTTATCTTAATTTGATTGTTTTGAAGACTTATGCTTCATAATGCCTTTAGATATTTCATGTTGTCTTTAGATAAGAGTGACATATCTAAAATTAGTATATTGTGTTAGTATCACTTATACAAATCAGTTTGACACTGATTTCTATCAAAACCAATCTTCAATGTCACTTTAAATATGACTTCAATGTCACTTTAAAAAAATGAGAACTTATTTGAGAAGACATCAGTTGAAAGTTCCTTTCCTTTGATAGATGATATCTCACTTTTAATTTTACCAAATATATTGATAATGAAATTTGTAAAAATAAATTTAAATATTTTTTGTCACCATGTTATAAATTCCTTCATTTACGTTTATCATTCTCTCCAAGTGGTGCAAAGATTTCTGTCTACTAAATCCAACATTTTAGTCGTGCAATATCTGCCATTTCCGATTTTGGACTATTTATTTATTTATTATTATTTATTATTACACATGACAAGAAATATACACAATTTGAGAAAAAACAACAGGTAATTTGATTTGGACATATAATTTTAATGGATCTGGGTTTGTTGCCTTTCATTTGTCATATCCCCAGTAAACTAGGCTTTTGCCTGTATCTCACTGAGGATATTTAGCATGAAAATATAGATAGATATTTCTTTCCAATTTTTGATAGACCAAAAATATTCATCCCACAATATACCGCACACAATCATAAGAATAAAAATCAAAAAAAATTCAAAACAAAAAAAAAAGAAGAAAAAAAGAAAAACACACAGAAACACAAATACAAAAACATCCAAAATTAAAACAACAAGAAGAGACCCACACTCACGAGCTCACATAAATCCTTTCTACTCGTCATTCATCCTGAAAGCCCAAGTACTCAAAATCCTGTCGCAATAACAACCACGCTCCGATCGACTGTCTAAATGGTTTTCCTACCTTTACTTTTATTGAAGTCGGCACACCATTGTATGTAATGGGAGCCAAATAAGCATATTGCCTTTGGGCAAAAGTGGTTTTAACTCTAGGGATGGTGAACATTTCATTAGTTGCCATGCGTGTCATGTGTGTCTGCTGAGTTTGCATCTTCCCCTCCTCTCGATGGTAGTGCCAGAGAATGGATTTGAGATGTAAATTGGTTATGTTCAGGACCTGATACTCTCTAAAAAGCTCCGCCGTGGGATACCGAGCAGGAAGTTTATTGATTATTTTCACAATCAATTTTTGGGAAACCTGTAATATGTGTTTTTGGGTTAAGGTGCATCCCCCCCAAACTGATATACCGTAAGAAAGTGCTGACTGACATAAGGCGAAGTAAATACTTTTAAGAATATTTTCACTGAACACATTGCATTAAAAACGCTCTGTTTGAATTAACCGTTCGTATGAAAGGCTTTCGACTAGAAAAAGAGACGACAGCAGGCAGCGTACACCAAGTATCATCATCTTCATCCGACACCGCTGAATCTGAAGACGATTTAGAAAAATATCTCAATGAACCAGATAAACTAAAACGTCCTCGTTTGAATCACAGGCCCAATATAGATGAAGGAGACTCTATTTCAAAATTTAAAATTGAATTTTATGATGCATTGAAAATAATGGAAAAAATTGACCGAACTTATAAGTTAAATGTTGAAATGGCAATACAGCGGTATCTCGAAATCGTAAAAGATTCAGCATTGATCGTTACTCGTATCCGTAGAGCGGTTATTTTCCGCTCTTAAAATTCTCAATTCTGATTTGAGAGCCTCTACGAATACAGATTTAATAGAAGCAATGTTGTTTTTAAGAATAAATTCTTATGAATAATTATTAAAGTTTGATCTTGTTTTATTTTTATCCGTAAAACATTAAAAAAAATCGCTATATGCAAAGGTAGGAAACAACCTGATAAAATTGAGCTTTTTTGAGTCGGAGTTGTGGAGTCGGAGTCGTGGAGTCGGAGTCGTGTTGTTGGTAAATATAGGAATCGGAGTCGGAGTCGGAGTCGTGTTTTTTTTTTCGACTCCACAGCCCTGGAAAATACTGACGCATAATATTGAATTTTTGCAAAATTAGACCTTTGGGACGAAAAACACGGAAACACGTAGAAAAAAATTCGTAATTTTGATCGTCAATGGCAGTTTTTCGGGTGAAAAGTGTGATATTTCGGTCAATGTCTAACAAATGTTCATGCATGCTTAGGAGGTTTTAACGTTTTATATTATAATCAACGTCGATGCGTTTCTATTGCACTCTTGCCTTGATTCATTATAATTCTAGCATTTTTTTTCGAAAATTTGGTATTTTGTAAGTCAAAAGTTATTTAATTAATTTTTATTTGAAAATATTGACGCATAATATTGATTTTTGACGAAATTTGACGTTTGGGACGAAAAACACGGAAACACGTAGAACAAACAGTAATTCTGTGGTGATTTTGTACATATATTCGTAATTTTGGTCGTCAATGGCAGTTTTCCGGGTTAAAAGGGGGAAATTTAGGCCTATTTCTAACAAATGTTGATGTATGTCTAGGAGGTTTTAAAGTTTAATTTCATAATCAAAGTCGATGCGTTTTTTTTGCACTCTTTCCTTGATTCATTATAACTCGACCTTTTTTTTTTCGAAAATTTGGTATTTTGTAAGTCAAAAATAATAAAATTCCTTTTTATTTGAAATATTGATGCTTAATATCGATTTTTTTGCAAAATAAGACTTTTGGGACGAAAAATACGGAAACACGTAGAACAAACAGTAATTCTGTGGTGATTTTGTACATTTATTCGTAAACGGAAAAGTCTATTTCTAACAAATGTTCATGCATCTTTAGAAGATTTTAAATTTTCATGTCATAATTAACGTCGATGCGTTTTTACTACACTTTTTCCTTGATTTATAATAACTCGAGCATTTTTATTCGAAAATTTGGTATTTTGTAAGTCAAAAGTATTTAAGTTCATTTTTATTTGAAAATATTGACGCATAATATTAAATATTTGCAAAATTAGACGTTTGGGACTATAAAAACGGAAACACGTAGAACAAACAGTAATTTTGTGGTGATTTTGTACATATATTCGTAAACTTGGTCGGCAACGGCAGTTTTTTGAGTAAAATGTGTGAAATTTCCGCCTATTTCGAACCAATATTCATGAATGTTTAGGAGGTTTTAACGTTTTATGTTATAATCAACGTCGATGCGTTTCTATTGCACTCCTGCCTTGATTCATTATAATTCTAGCATTTTTTTTTCGAAAATTTGGTATTTTGTAAGTCAAAAGTAATAAAATTCATTTTTATTTGAAAATATTGACGCACAATATTAAATTTTTGCAAAATTAGACGTTTGGGACCATAAACACGGAAACACGTAGAACTAACAGTAATTCTGTGGTGATTTTGTACATATATTCGTAATTTTGTTCGGCAACGGCAGTTTTTCGAGTGAAAAGTGTGAAATTTCGGACTATTTCTAACAAACGTTCATGCATGTTAAAGAGGCTTTAACGTTTTATGTCATAAACAACTTCGATGCGTTTCAACTACACTTTTGCCTTGATTCACTATAATTCTAGCAATTTTTTGTTCGAAAATTTGGTATTTTGTAATAAAATACATTTCTATTTTAAAATATTGACGAATAATATTTCATTTTTGCTAAATTAGACGCTTGGGACTAAAAACACGGAAACACGTAAAACAAATAGGAATTCTGTTGTGATTTTGTACATGTATTCGTAAACTTGGTCGTCAATGGCCGTTTTTCGAGGGAAAAGTGTGAAATTACCACCTATTTCTAACAAATGTTCATGCATGCTTAGTAAGTTTTAATTTTTTATGTCATAATCAACTTCGATGCGTTTCAACTACACTTTTGCTTTGATTCACTATAATTCTAGTAACTTTTTGTTAATCAAAAGCAGTCACAAGTAATGAAATTCATTTTAATTTGAAAATATTGACGAGTAATATTGATTTTTTGCAAAATGAGACCTTTGACTAAAAACACGGAAACACGTAGAACGAACAGTAATTCTGTGGTTCAAGTGATGGATAGCTTGTTCGGAGTTTCGGTCCGATGGTAGGACACCTTACTCCTTCATCGGATAAGTTCTGACTGTTAAGATATTTATTGGAAATTTTTGGATCTTTTTGGGAATCGGGAAAGGATAGGTTTGTGGTAAATGTTTAGATTTTATGAATGATTATGAGAAATTATAAACGATTAAATACATATATAAATATGATGATATATACATAATATTAAATACAAATATACATAAATTTGTGTCGTCACACACTGTTTTATATTGAATGGGTGAAAAAAAAAAAAAAAATAATAAAAAAATAAAAAATAATTCTGTGGTGATTTTGTACATATATTCGTAATGCTGGTCGCCAACGACAATTTTTCGAGTGAAAAAGTGAAATTTCGGCCTATTTCTAACAAATGTTCATGCATGTTTAGAAGGTTTATTGACATAATTAACGTTGATGCGTTTCTACTACATATTTGCCTAAATTTGTTATAATTTTAGAATTTTTTTTTCGGAAATTTGGTATTTTGTAAGTCAAAGTAAAGAAATTCATTTTTATTTGAAAATATCAATATTTTCAAATGCATAATATCATTTTTTTGCAAAATTAGATGTTTTGGACGAAAAACATGGAATCACGTAGAGCAAACAGTAGTTCTGTGGTAATTTTGTACATATATTCGTAAACTTGGTCGGAAAAAATTTCAGCCTATTTCTTACAAATATTTATGCATGTTTTAACGTTTTATGTTATAATCAACTTTGATGCGTTTCTACTGCACTCTTTCCTTGATTCACTATAATTCTACCATTTTTTCTTAAAAAATTTGGTATTTTGTAAGTCAAAAGTAATAAAATACGTTTATATTTTAAAATATTGACGTATAATATTTCATTTTTGCTAAATTAGACGTTTGTGACTAAAAACACGAAAACACTAGAACAAACAGTAATTATGTGGTGATTTTGTACATACATTCGTAATTTTGTGGTCAATAGCAGTTTTTAGAGAGAAAAGTGTGAAATATCGGCCTGCCTCAAACAAATGTTCATGCATATTTAGGAGGTTTTATCGTTTTATGTTATAATCAACGTCGATGCATTTCAACTGCACTCTTGCCTTTATTCATTATAATTCTAGCATTTTTTTTCCAAAATTTGGTATTTTGTAAAGTCAAAAGTTATGAAATTTATTTCTATATGAAAATATTGACGTATAATATTGATTTTTTGCAAAATAATCCTTTGGGACGAAAAACACGGAAACACGTAGAACAAACAGTAATTCTGTGGTGATTTCATACACTTATTCGTAAACTTGGTCGTCAATGGCAGTATTTTGTGTGAAAAGTGTGAAATTTCCGCCTATTTCGAACCAATGTTCATGCATGTTTAGAAAGTTTTAAAGTTTCATGTCATAATTAACGTTTCTACTACACTTTTGCCTTGATTTATAATAATTCAAGCATTTTTTTTTCGAAAATTTGGTATTTTGTATATCAAAAGTAATAAAATTCATTTTTATTTGAAAATATTGACACGTATAATATTGAATTTTTGCAAAATGAGACGTTTTGGACAAAACACACGGAAACACGTAGAACAAAAAGTAATTCTGTGGGGATTTTGTACATATATTCGTAAAATTGGTCGTCAATGGCCGTTTCTCGAGTGAAAAGTGTGTAATTGTCGCCCATTTCTAACAAATCTTTAAGAGGTTTAAACGTTTTATGCTATTGTGGCGGTCGTCACGGAATATTGTCGCATACATACGGTCAATGACCGATGAAACGACCGTCGGATTCCTCGATAAATTATATTTAACAGTCCGAAGGTCACATGCCGGCCATTGACGCCGCCCTAGCGACCGCACCACACGCCAGAGAGAGAGAATGCACCACGGCTATCTCACCAGTTCCGTATTTAGATGAATACCTACATACGACAATAACCGTTTCTGCATTCACAGAAGCGAGACGTAAGTGTAGGATACCTACGTCCCTAAATAAATAATTGTCAAACATAATTTGTTGTCAAAATAAATTGTAAACATACAGGGTCAGCGACCGATGAATCAACCTCTGAACAATCTACAATTGTCACATACTAGAAACGTCAATGTGTACTCACAAATAGTATTTACGCTTTGTCTCGCCGTTTTGACAAATAAAATATCCTACCCACTACACTGTTCGCAACGTCTGCATACACCTTGTCATGCACAGGAGTGAGATGGGGGTATACGGCTGACGCATTCACGCGCCCCGTTCTGAAAATCTATATATACCTACTTATCGTTGAATAAAGGGCACTTATTGTTAATCATTTGACTTTTTATTATTCACTTGACCATTCATCGCTGTTTACTATTTATCGATTATTCATTCAACTGTCAAGACTTGTTATTATTTACCCGCTATTCACTCTCACTTTCGTTCGCATTCCTGAATATTCGTATTTCATTTTAAATACAAACAAATCGAAATCATCACGGCGACGTATCGAAGTAAGCACCACGCTAAATTGATGACCCCGAACGAAGTGGAACACAGAATTCGACTAAAACGAATATAGCGATGTCAACATCAACATCATAAGCACGTCCTACTAGGACACACGCTAAATTGATAACGAGCATCGCTACATTGTGACCCCGCACGAAAACTGAATACGTATTCCGACTATATCGAATATCGCCGACTCGATAGCAATGTCAAAACATATCGCGAGCGCACTCTCGCGCATATTCCAAAAAGATACAAATACCTACGTTACTATAAAAATAAACAGACTCTCTCTTTCCGCATTACGATCTAATGTGTTTTATTATTTATCAACAAATTATCCTCATCGTCTCTTCCAATAAGAACCCTTCTGCTAAACTATAATCAACGTCAACGCGTTTCTACAGTTATTCTATGGTGATTTTGTACATATATTCGTAAACTTGGTAGTCAATGGCAGTTTGTTGAGTAAAAAGAGTGAGATTTCCGCCTATTTCGAATAAATGTTTAAGAGGTTTTAATGTTGTATGTCATGATGACCGTCGATGCGTTTCTACTACACTTATTGCCTAAATTTATTCTACTTGCATTTTGTTCGAAAATTTGGTATTTTGTAATTCAAAAGTAATAAAATTTATTTTTATTTGAATGAAAATACCAGGGCTGTGGAGTCGGAGTTGGAGTCGGAGTCGCGGTGTTTGGGCCGGAGTCGGAGTCGGAGTAGGAGTCGTAAAAAACGAGCGACTCCGACTACTTTTTCGTTAAAATTGAAAATACTTTTTTTTTTTATTATTATAATGAATGTGTATTGTGCACGAATATTAAACTTGCAGGCGCAAGTCGCGAAGATATGGTGAATCACCGAGATCCATTTAATGCATAAAGTCTACGAAAATGTGTTTGTCTCCTTCTTTCTCACGTCGACAGAAAATTCTGTTGGCTGGGATCTATGTTAACCCCATGGTTCGATCCATATTGACGGAAGAACAAATAAATAGAGCGAAAAACGCTATGTTTAAATTAACCGTTCGTATGAAAGGCCTTCGACTAGAAAAAGAGACGACAGCAGGCAGCGTACACGAAGTATCATCATCTTCATCCGACACCGCTGAATCTGAAGACGATTTAGAAAAATATCTCAATGAACAAGATAAACTAAAACGTCCTCGTTTGAATCACAGTCCCAATATAGATGAAGGAGACTCTATTTCAAAATTTAAAATTGAATTTTATGATGCATTGAAAATAATGGAAAAAATTGACCGAACTTATAAGTTAAATGTTGAAATGGCAATACAGCGGTATCTAGAAATCGTAAAAGATTCAGCATTGATCGTTACAACATTACCGCCAACCCAAGTATCCGTAGAGCGGTTATTTTCCGCTCTTAAAATTCTCAATTCTGATTTGAGAGCCTCTACGAATACAGATTTAATGGAAACAATGTTGTTTTTAAGAATAAATTCTAATAAATAATTATTAAAGTTTGATCTTGTTTTATTTTTATCCGTATAACATGAAAAAAATGCCTATATGCAAAGGTAGGAAACAACCTGATAAAATTGAGATTTTTTGAGTCGGAGTTGTAGAGTCGGAGTTGTGGAGACGGAGTCGTGGAGTCGGAGTCGTGGAGTCGGAGTCGTGTTGTTGGTAAATATAGGAATCGGAGTCGGAGTCAGAGTCGTGTTTTTTTTTTCGACTCCACAGCCCTGGAAAATACTGACGCATAATATTGATTTTTTGCAAAATTAGACCTTTGGGACGAAAAACACGGAAACAAGTAGAAAAAAAATCGTAATTTTGGTCGTCAATGGCAGTTTTTCGGGTGAAAAGTGTGATATTTCAGCCAATGTCTAACAAATGTTCATGCATGTTTAGGAGGTTTAAACGTTTTATGTTATGATCAACGTCGATGCGTTTCTATTGCACTCTTGCCTTGATTCATTATAATTCTAGCATTTTTTTTCGAAAATTTGGTATTTTGTAAGTCAAAAGTTATGTAATTAATTTTTATTTGAAAATATTGACGCATAATATTGATTTTTGACGAAATTTGACGTTTGGGACGAAAAACACGGAAACACGTAGAACAAACAGTAATTCTGTGGTGATTTTGTACATATATTCGTAATTTTGGTCGTCAATGGCAGTTTTCCGGGTGAAAAGGGTGAAATTTAGGCCTATTTCTAACAAATGTTGATGCATGTCTAGGAGGTTTTAAAGTTTAATGTCATAATCAAAGTCGATGCGTTTTTTCTGCACTCTTTCCTTGATTCATTATAACTCGACCTTTTTTTTTTCGAAAATTTGGTATTTTGTAAGTCAAAAATAATAAAATTCCTTTTTATTTGAAATATTGATGCTTAATATCGATTTTTTGCAAAATAAGACTTTTGGGACGAAAAACACGGAAACACGTAGAACAAACAGTAATTCTGTGGTGATTTTGTACATTTATTCGTAAACGGAAAAGTCTATTTCTAACAAATGTTCATGCATCTTTAGAAGATTTTAAATTTTCATGTCATAATTAACGTCGATGCGTTTTTACTACACTTTTTCCTTGATTTATAATAACTCGAGCATTTTTATTCGAAAATTTGGTATTTTGTAAGTCAAAAGTAATTAAGTTCATTTTTATTTGAAAATATTGACGCATAATATTAAATATTTGCAAAATTAGACGTTTGGGACTATAAAAACGGAAACACGTAGAACAAACAGTAATTTTGTGGTGATTTTGTACATATATTCGTAAACTTGGTCGGCAACGGCAGTTTTTCGAGTGAAAAGTGTGAAAAATCGGCCTATTTCTAACAAATGTTCATGCATGTTTAGGAGGTTTTAACGTTTGATGTCATAATCAACGTCGATGCGTTTCTACTGCACTCTTGCCTTGATTCACTATAATTCTAGCATTTTTTTTTTCTAAAATTTGGTATTTTGTAAGTCAAAAGAAATAAAATTCATTTTTATTTGAATGTATTGGACGCATTATATTAAATTTTTGCAAAATTAGACGTTTGGGACCATAAACACGGAAACACGTAGAACAAACAGTAATTTTGTGGTGATTTTGTACATATATTCGTAAACTTGGTCGGCAACGGCAGTTTTTCGAGTAAAAAGTGTGAAAAATCGGCCTATTTCTAACAAATATTCATGCATGTTTAGGAGGTTTTAAGGTTTGATGTCATAATCAACGTCGATGCGTTTCTACTGCACTCTTGCCTTGATTCACTATAATTATAGCATTTTTTTTTCTAAAATTTGGTATTTTGTAAGTCAAAAGAAATAAAATTCATTTTTATTTGAATGTATTGGACGCATTATATTAATTTTTTGCAAAATTAGACGTTTGGGACCATAAACACGGAAACACGTAGAACAAACAGTAATTTTGTGGTGATTTTGTACATATATTCGTAACCTTCGTCTCCGTTGGCAGTTTTTCGAGTGAAAAGTGGTAAATTTCAGCCTGTAGTAACATGGAAAATTTCAGTACAAATGTCCATACGCTTTTTTTTTAAAGGTTTACACGTTTGATGTCATAATCGACATCAATGCGTTTCTACTACACTTCTACATTGATTTATTATAATTCTAGCATTTATTTTGAAAATTTTATATTCAAGTCAAAAGAAATGAAATTCATTTTTACTTGAGAAAATATTGACGCAAAATAATTGAATTTTGGCAAAATTAGACGTTTGAGACGAAAAACACGGAAATTCGTAGAACAAATAGTAATTCTGTGGGGATTTTGTACATATATCCGTAACCTTGGTCACCGTTGGCAGTTTTTCGAGTGAAAACTGGTTAAATTCAGCATTTTAGTAACAAATGTCCATACACTTTTTTAAGGAGGTTTCAACGTTTTATGTCATAATCAACGTCAATGCGTTTCTACTACATTTTTACCTTGATTCATAAAATATCTGATATTTTGCAAGTCAAAAGTAATGAAATTCATTTTAACTTGAGAAAATATTGACACAAAATATTGAATTTTTGCAAAATTAGATTTTGTATTTACAAAACGTCAACAAAGTAAACAAGAAACACAAATACAAAGAAAACATTTTATAAAAAAATATAATGTCAATGTGATCTTTGGCGTTGCATATCATTGGCCAGTGCCTCATACTCATAATTAGGAGAGTATGACGATAGCAGATAATCCTGTTAGCAAACAATCATAAAGATGCTCATCGGTGAGTCGAGATCTATATCTTGATTTTATTCAGTTCATGTTTGAAAACATTGGCCAGTCGCCAGTACCTCATACTCGTAATTAGGAGAGTATGACGATAGCAGATAATCCTGTTAGCAAACAATCATAAAGATGCTCATCGGTGAGTCGAGATCTATATCTTGATTTTATTCAGTTCATGTTTGAAAACAATGTGTAGCATAAATATGTCGAACCGAAAAATGATTCAATTTTATATGCCGCTTTTTTCGAAAATGGGAACTTTTCTCTTTCCACTGTATTCCAAAAATCCTCTGATATTAAGGATTTTAGCAAAATATCATTCTTAACTCTTTCACTGCTGAGATAATTTCGATGAGTGCGCAATATAGTTGCATCCCGTGATATTTTCACGGAAGTAAAACAAATTTTACATTTAAGAAAATATATATTCATAAATATAGAATTTGTTTATATATATCATTTATACATCGTCCCCTTTTACACCGGTTCAAAAATTGTTGGCTAGGTATTTAAAATTCATTCAGTATAGTTTCGAGGCCATGCTGTAAAGGTGGGGCTACACATGTAAAAAATATTCTCAAATAAATTAAAAAATTTCAATAATTTTTTTGTCCTTTTTCAAATGTGTTTATTTTTATGCTATTTTTATTTTGTCCATTGGTAATTCGGCGCAAAATGAGATACCCAGTCTTTTTTTATTTTTATCAAACGTATTTGAGTGACTTTTTTGTGTGATAAGAGTGATGTCGGTATTTCGACGCATACCGTAATGGTATTTGAATGGAGGTTTTTATGACATTTTTCGAACAACATTATATTACAAAAAAAAACAATATTTTATAAAAACTAACAGAAAAATATACTTACTAATTAGGTGTACACAATATTTTTTTTTAAATAATTTAATATTTGTGGTAACGTTGGAAACAATGATCCAAACAAAGACCAGGTTGTGTGGGGCAATCTGGACAAAAGAATAATGAAGCATTTCTTTTCTTAGCTGTATCCCAGCATTGCCTACATCTGCGTCTTTTGATTTTATTATCAGTGTCTTTTTCACAAAAAATCGGCAGATGTATCTTGGTTTTCGATTGTACTGTTTGTCTCGGAATTGATGATGGAGGTGGACCTAGTAATTTTTTGATTATAAATAGCCTGAAATCATACAACGGCATTTTCTGTGAATTGTCTGCATTGTATAAATGCCAAGAATTCAATAACATCGTCTGGAATAGATGAATGGCCAACTTTTTGTACCAACGTAATGTTTTCCTTTTGCATGGGTAGTAAGCTAACATCTGGTCATGATAGTCTATACCACCCATATGATTGTTGTAATTTATTACCATATTTGGTTTGGTGACCACTTGACCATGTCGGTTTTTACTATCAGACAGCTCCCCATCAAATTCAGAAGAAATCATAAAGACTTCTCGGCGGTCTTTCCATTTGGTAACACATATACCATTTTCTGTGTATTGACTCACACTTTCTCCTTTCTTTAGTTTTTATTTATAACATCGATCGGGTTTTCTTTTCTATTTGCTCGTAGTGTTCCTGTGACATATGTGTTTTGGTTCAATAATTTTTTTGTAAGAGGAACGCTATTATAGAAATTATCCATGTAAACTGAATATCCGGCTCCCGTCTTCCCCTCTAGCAATTTCTGAACGACTTTATTAGTGTGGCCTTTGCCACCTAACTCTTCATCTGATGATCCACTATAAACAATTATTTTTACGGCCAATCCACTTGATTCCCCTAACATGTAAAGTTTTATACCATACTTGGCCTTTTTGCCTTTTATATATTCATCTATCGATAGTTGTCTGTGTGGATCATAAATTACTTCCATCCTTCGATTGAAAAAATTAATCAATGCCCTGACTTTTGCCAAGCTCGACAGATCTTCTTCATTATTGTTAAAATGAAGTGCCCGTAAGATGAGCAAAAATCTATCTCTTGACATGAATTGTGAAAATGCCGGTAAATTGAATAGGTAGTCCGTATTCCAGTAGTCACTCAACCGGTTCAAACGTATTGTTCCGGTGTGTAGTAGTAAACCCAGCCACACCCTCATTTCGTCTTTAGTGACATTTTTCCATCGCGTGATTCTGCTTGTATCACCTTCTGATTTCGACAATACTTCAACAGCATACAAATTAGTTTGGGTTGTCACAAGATTGTACAAATCTTCATTGAAAATCAAATCAAAATAATCTATTGGTTCTTTACTTGACATCTCAATTTTCAACCCGGGTATTTTTGAAAATGGTATAGAGGCTGGTTGTTTTTTTATATTCGACCATTGCGTAGAGCTAACATCTGGTGTTCTAGATGTTTGTGAAACAGTTTCAATTTGAATATTGTCATCATTTTCAATATTTGACTCAAATTCAGAATCGTCCTCGATGATGGTGAATTCCTCATCACTAACGTCACTAAATGAATCATCCATATCATCCTCAATCTTTTGTCTTTTAGAGCTCGATGGGCGATCCATTTTTCAAGGTAAACGTATTTTTTTTCGTAAAATCAAAAAGGAAACTTATATGATACTAAATATCACTATGTATACACCAATTACTATAATATATTTTTCAAAAGGCACTTATTTTTGCTCACAATTCACTATGTCACTCATTCAAAATTGAAAATAACTAGAAAACATAAACAAAATATCCCTTGCAGTGAGTGACCTTTTCACAAAACAGCGCTAGAGAAATAGTCCAATTATTTTTATTATCAAGTCTCACAATGAAAACAAATGGAATAACTAGAAAAAATATTATTTAAAACTGCGGGTGTAACCTCAACTTTACAATGCGTTGCACATGCGCAAACGCCCGAATGCTCGGAATCTTCCGAAATAATGACGAATATCATATGCTGATGTAATATACTAACAGTATTTAGGCATGGACATGCCGCGCGTGTTCTGAGCATGAAGCCGATGTTCACATGGACACGCCACGCGTGTTCTCAGCACTGGACGAGTTAAAGTCCAAAATTTCTAACTCTAGTTCTTCTGTCTTACCTTGAACAAAATCTGCAATACATGCGGCCATTTCCATTACATTTATTTGGCAAGTAAAAGGATTGATACAGAAGGAAACAATTGGCTCGATATGTGTAAACTGCAAAAATATCTCATCAAACTGTTATTTTAACACTTGAAGATGCTTAATAAATAATGACCCGTTTAATTCATTGTTACCTAGCATTCTCTTCATATGTGGGAAATGCATGAGAGAATTGATCTGCAGATGTGATATCAACAAATCCAATTTAGCTTTAAATGACTTTACAGAGCTTATCATTTCAGCTATGTTTTTGTCTTTCCCCTGCAACTCCAAATTTAAAGAATCCAATTTTTCCATGATGTCTGTGAGAAATCCCAAATCAATCAGCCAGCGAGAGTCAGCTAGTTCATCATAATTTTCCTTTTTATCGTTTATAAATATTTTTATTTCTTCAATTAAACTCACAAATCTTGTAAGAACCTTTCCTTTACTGAGCCAACGTACTTCAGTATGCAGAATAAGATCATGTTCTTTATCTTCAGTATCTTCTAACAGGGCCTTGAAAAGTCGGTGTTGCAAAGGAGATGCTCGAATAGAATTGATTATTTTTGTAACTATTTTCATTACGTGTTCAAATGGCAATACTTTACAACACAGAACTTCCTGGTGGATAATACAGTGGTAGGACATAAAGTTTGAAAATGATTCATCCTTCTTGCCTCTGCAATTGCCCTCTGGCAATAAATCCTTTGTTTTTACCTACCATTGCTGGTGCCCCATCGGTGGTTATCGCAGACAGCTTGTGCAAAGGCATATTTATTGACTTGGCGTATGTTCTGAATGTATTATAAATATCCTCACCCCTTGTCTGTCCTTTCATAGATAATATTTGCAACATATCCTCTTTTACTGTGAAGTTACTAAATACCATTCTCACCATAACTGCTAACTGTGCGGTGTCTGATATATCTGTTGACTCGTCAAATTGTAGCGAGAACCAGTCACATATTTCCAAGTCAGTCTTTAACTGAGTTTGTATGTCTGTTGAAATTGCATGTATTCTTCTTGTGACGGTGTTATTTGACAACTGTAAGTCTTGTATTGCTGAGACAATCTCACGTTTGTTAGGAAGATCCACCAAACAAACAATCGGCACCAGTCAAAATAGTTATTTAAACAACTCACCAACAATGAAAGGTTTCATCTTTTTTGCGAGCATGTGAGAAATTTTGAAAGAAGCAATGGTGGCCTTTTTAGAATTTTCCACATGTCTAGTGAAAACAGTCTGTTGTGCTAGACTTGATTTTAGTTGACATATTTTTTTCTTTCTTACTTCAGATTTAAGTGGATAATTCACATCAAAAGTGGCATGAATTGTCTGAAAGTGTCGTTCAACATTATGTTTTTTCGGCACTGCAATACTACTACCACACAACAAACAAACGCATTTATTTTTCAAATTAACGAAACAATATGATTCCTCCCAGTCAGTGTTAAAATTATAGGTTCGTTGTCTTTTACTCCGTTCACTCATTTTAGGACTAAAAAAATAAAAAATAAATAGTTATTGAACTACAATATAATATCAATGTTATAGCGCACGTCTGTTCTACATTATATGCATAAATGTATTATAACAAGGACTATAACTATCCCCACAATCATAATAGATTATCGCTTATTAATATAATAGATTACGCACCTCGCTTTTAGCCCGTTAAAAATTTTCAGAAGGAACATCAAAACTCCTAATTCGTGTTTCGTCAGACGAAGATGTCTCCTAGCTAACTGTCGCGACCCGAATGGGGCAGCAATCGCAATCACAATGACAACAACGCGGTTCCAGGCGGGGAAAGCTATTTGCACATCACTCCTTGTACACGCCGAAAACCCGAAGTGAGCCGATGATCGCCGAAGCAATCGGGACGGTACGAGCCCGTGACTACGGTCAGTTTGGCTGTCGGGGCCATGCTTATTGCTTTCACTGACAGACAGAGCAGAGCTCTCAGAGTCATGTGGCATGAGTTTTGGCGCCTTCGGCGTTCATCGGCTCTTTCGTTCACCTGGGTTTTCTGCGTGTACAAGGAGTGATGTGCAAATAGCACTCCCTGTTCCAGGCAAGCGTGAAGAGTGCAGTCTGGCTCGCCGCTAGACAAGTTGCGACAAGTACTGTCAGCAAAGGAACCACTCATACATACAATATCGCAAACATACGAACGTACTATATTTAATAAACCTAGGCACTCAAAAAAATTAAAAATCTAACAAATAAATAAAAATAATTCACATTTTTAATTAATGTTTATGAAAAAATTCTGTCTCTGTCGAATAGTAACGGGCACATACAAATCGTTCCGCGGGCGCCATGGTGCCCGCGGGCACGGGGCTGGAAACCTCTGTTTTATATCATAATCAACGTCAATGCGTTTCTACTACATTTTTGCCTTGTTTCATAATATATCTGATACTTTGCAAGTCAAAAGTAATGAAATTCATTTTAACTTCAACATATTGACGCAAAATATTGAATTTTTGCAAAATTAGATTTTTGGGACTAAAAAATACGGAAACTCGTAGAACAAACAATAATCCTGTGGGGATTTTGTACATATATATCCGTAAACTTGGTCCTCATTGGCAGTTTTTCGAGTGAAAAGTGGGAAATTTCGGCCTTTTAGTCACAAATGTCCATAAACTTTTTTTTGTGGTTTACACGCTTGATGTCATAATCGATATCAATGCGTTTCTACAACACTTCTTCATTGATTTATTATAGTTCTAGCATTTATTTCGAAAATTTTATATTTTTCAAGTCAAAAGTAATATAAAATTCATTTTTACTTGAGAAAATATTGACGCAAAATAATTTGAATTTGAATTTTTGCAAAATTAGACGTTTGGTACAGAAAACACGGAACTTCGTAAAACAAATAGTAATTCTGTTGTGATATTTTACATATATCCCGTAACCTTTGTCGCCGTTGGCAGTTTTTCGAGTGATAAGTGGTAAATTTCAGCATTTTCCGTACACTTTTTTAAGGAGGTTTCAATGTTTTATGTCATAATCAACGTATTGATTTGTGGTTTATACGTATTGGCGTTTTTACTACACTTTTGCCTTGATTCATAAATATATCTAGCATTTTATTCGAAAATTTGATATTTTGCAAGTCAAAAGTAATAATAGTAATTGTGTGGTGATTTTGTACATATATTCGTAACCTTGGTCGCCGTTGGTCGTTATTCGAGTGAAAAGTAGTAAATTTCAGCCTTTCAGTAAGAAATGTCCATACGCTTCTTTAACTTTTCCTTCCCTGTGTTGGGTATCTTCTACACGTTGCTTCTAATAACCATCAATATCTCTATAAATATTATAAATACAAGGTTAAGATTTTAGGTATTCCTCCATAATATATTTACGCATTGATTTAAAAAATAATATTAATAATAATCAGAATTTATCGACTACATCGAGGTGTTTTGTAAAGATCGAAAACAAATTCGCATTTAAACGCGGCGAGTGCCTCGTCTTGACGATAGGTAAATAGTATGCGGGAAGCGCAATACTATATTCGCATCTCACTCTTGCATACTAGACTGAATTGCGAGAACCTGAATTGTCTCAACGTCGCAAGCAAAGGCGTATGCGCCGGGGTATGTGACTGACGTTCCGCGCCACTAGTTGCCTCAAGGCTTGCAAATAGGTTAGACGTACTCCCGTTCCGTGAGCGTTTTTTAATGTTTTCAGATGGTTTTTAAATGTTTTCAGCAAATAAATCTCAATTATTATAATTTTTAACTTCAATTATAATTAATTAAGGGGATTATCTATGAATGTTCTTATTTTTCCGATTTAAAATCGCTAATTTTTTATTGCGTACTCACTACCCAACACCGTAACACGCGTATTATTTTTATCACCGTAAGGGAAGGGTTAAGGAGGTTTCAACGTTTTATATCATAATCAACGTCAATGCGTTTGTACTACACTTTTGCCTTGATTCATAATATATCTAGCATTTTTTTCGAAAATTTGATATTTTGCAAGTCAAAAGTAATAAAATTCATTTTAACTTAAAAATATAGACGCAAAATATTGATTTTTACAAAAATTATCGTTTGGGACAAAAAAACACCGAAACTCGTAGAACAAATAGTAATTCTGTGTTGATTTTGTACATTTATTCGTAATCTTGGTCGCCGTTGGCAGTTTTTCGAGTGAAAAGGGGTAAATTTCAGCCTTTTAGTAACAAATGTCCATACACTTTTTTAAGGAGGTTTCAACGTTTTATATCATAATCAACGTCAATGCGTTTCTAGAACATTTTTGCCTTGATTCATAATATATCTGATATTTTGTAAGTCAAAAGTAATGAAATTCATTTTAACTTGAACATATTGACGCAAAATATTGAATTTTTGCAAAATTAGACGTTTCGGACTAAAAACACGGAAACTCGTAGAACAAATAGTAATTCTGTGGTGATTTTGTTCATATATCCATAAACTTCGTCCTCATTGGCAGCTTTTCGAGTGAAAAGTGGGAAATTTCGGCCTTTTAGTAAGAAATGTCCATATACTTTTTTTTTTAGGTTTACACGTATGATGTCATAATCGACATCAATGCGTTTCAACTACACTTCTACATTGATTAATTATAATTCTAGCATTTATTTTGAAAATTTATTTCGAAAATTTTATAGTTTTCAAGTCAAAAGTAATAAAATTCATTTTTACTTGAGAAAATATTCACGCAAAATATTGAATTTTTTGCAAAATTAGACGTTTGGGACAAAAAACACGGAAATTCGTAGAACAAATAGTTATTCTGTGGTGATTTTGTACATATATTCGTAAACTTGTTCGTCATTGGCAGTTTTTCGAGTGAAAAGTGGGAAATTTCAGCCATTTCAGTAACAAATGTCCATATACTTTCTTTTTGAGGTTTACACGTTTGATGTCATAATCGATATCAATGCCTTTCTACTACACTTTTACATTTAATCATTATGGTTCTAGCATTTAATTCGAAAACTTTATATTTTGCAATTCGAAAGTAATAAAATTCATTTTTCTTGAGAAAGCATTGACGCAAAATATTGAATTTTTGCAAAATTAAACGTTTGGGACTAAAAACACCGAAACTCGTAGAACAAATAGTAATTCTGACATGATTTTGTACATATATCCGTAAACTAGGTCGTCATTGGCAGTTTTTCGAGTGAAAAGTGAGAAATTTTGGCCTTTTAGTAACAAATGCCCATAAACTTTTTTTTTGAGGTTTACACGTTTTATGTCATAATCGACATCAATTCGTTTCTTCTACACTTCTACATTGATTTATACTAATTCTCGCATTTTTTGCGAAAATTTGATATTTTGCAAGTCAAAAGTAATAAAATTCATTTTTGTTTGAAAATATTGATACAAAATATCGAATTTCTGCAAAATTAGGACGAAAAACACGAAAACACGTAGAGCAAACAGTAGTTCTGTGGTAATTTTGTACATTTGTTCGTATACTTTGTCGTCAATGGCAGTTTTACGAGTGAAAAGTGTGAAATTTCGGCCTATTTCTAACAAATGTTCATGCATGTTTAGGAGGTTTTAAAGTTTAATGTCATAATCAACGTCGATGCGTTTTTTCTGCACTCTTGCCTTGATTCATTATAATTCTAACATTTTTTTTTCGAAAATTTGGTATTTTAAAGTCAAAAGTAATGAAATTCATTTTTGTTTGAAAATATTGATGCATAATATCGATTTTTTGCCAAATTAGATGTTTGGGACGAAAAACACGGAAACACGTAGAGCAAATAGTAATTCTGTGGTAATTTTGTACATTTGTTCGTAAACTTTGTCGTCAATGGCAATTTTTCGAGTGAAAACTGTGAAATTTCGGCCTATTTCCAACAAATGTTGATGCATGTCTAGGAGGTTTGAAAGTTTAATGTCATAATCAACGTCGATGCGTTTTTTCTGCACTCTTGCCTTGATTCATTATAATTCGAGCTTTTTTTTCGAAAATTAGGTATTTTGTAAGTCAATAAAAATAAAATTCCTTTTTATTTGAAATATTGATGCTTAATATCGATTTTTTGCAAAATAATAGGTTTGGGACGAAAAACACGGAAACACGTAGAACAAACAGTTATTCTGTGGTGATTTTGTACATATATTCGTAAACTTGGTTAATTACAAAAAAACAAAAATGCCGTCAAAATCACAAGCCGCAAAATTTCGTGAGAGCCACAGAGCAATAACGCAGCTAAGAGACATTGCATCTGCCATAACTTCAGGTGACTTCTCGAAGCACTCCGTTGCTGACTTTGAGGGGCGGTTCTCTAAATCAGATGAGGTCAAGAGTAGGCTGGATGACGTGTATTACCAGATATTGGATTCCACCGATCTCGATGATAAAAGACGGAGACCCAATATACCGACAACTATCGTTCAGCATGCGATGCTTACGCAGTTATGCTTGTCGCCAAAGCAAGTTTCAGTTCACAACCGACTGCATCAATTTCTCAGCCCTCGACATCTTCTGTACCCGCTTCCGTTCTGCCCAAAATTGAGCTTCCTAAATTTTCTTCAACATTGGAAGATTGGCCGTCATTCATTGCCATTTTTAAGAGCTTGACGGACCAAATCAGCAATCTTACTGATGCAGTGAAGCTCCATTACCTTTTTTCGAGTCTTAGTGGAGAGGCTCTTAGTATGATATCTCACCTAAAGATCACCAATGAGAGCTATGCGGTGGCCTTAGCCATTCTGACTAAGCGCTATGAAAACCGCAGGGTACTCATTGACCGGTTTGTGGATGTCATATTGGAGCTTCCCACTATCACATCCCGCTCAGATATCCGTCAGCTGTTCTTAACTCCCCTCGTTTCAGCTCAATCAGCACTACAACGGTTCGTTTCCCGTCGCGGTGTGCCTGTTCTCATCCGATCCGATTGTGGCACAAATTATGTAGGTGCTAGGAATCGGCTCATGGAGGTACAAAGATTTCTATCAGTCAATGAAGATAAAATCACTCACAAACTTACTACTCAGCACATCAGGTGGTTACTCAACCCACCTTCAGCTCCATCATTTGGCGGTCTCCATGAAACCGCGGTAAAATCCACAAAACAGTTACTTTATAGAATCGTAGGTGATCAGCACTTAACCTTTGAGGAATTTACCACACTCTTAACACGAATCGAGGCTGTCCTTAACTCCAGACCTCTCTGCCCTCTTTCCTCTGATCCTTCAGACTTTGAACCCCTTACAGCTGGCCACTTCCTCACGGGCCGCCCATTAACTGCCTTGCCCGAAGCATCCTTCGACGATAGCCCCTTGACCACACTCAGACGATTTCGGCTCATACAAGCCATCTCTCAGCGCTTTTGGTTCCTGTGGACTAACTCCTATCTCCACACCCTTCAAACCCGCTCAAAATGGCTTTCACCATCCTCCCCTCCTCAAATCGGAGAGCTCGTCCTGATCAAGGAGGACAACCTTCCTTCCGTGGTTACAGTCCTAAGACTGGTTTGCAGCAATTTGAACTCTTCTCCTCCATTCCCCCCTGTCCTGTGCGGCTCTTTTTAAGTCTGTGTATGTTGAGCAGCGCACGTCCACCAACAGGTCCTCCAGGTACTCTCGGCGTGGGCGTCCCCTAGAGTTTGTCCCCTCGGTCATGCCCTCCATTATGGCATGCAAGAGGCCCTCTTGTCGTATTATATGCCCGATCCATCTTGCACGCCTTTCGGACAGGATCCTGAGCAGGTGCCTTCCTCCTTCGATTCGTTGGAGAACCTCTTCATTTGTGATGCGGTCTCTCCAGGAAATTCCTAATAGTCTTCTATAGGACCACATCTCAAAAGCTTCTAGTCTTCGTCTATCTCTTTCGGATATGCACCATGTCTCGCAGCCGTACATCAAGATACTCCATACATAGGTCTTGATGAGGAGTATTCTCAGTTTAAGGTCTATATTATTTGATTCTATTATTTTCGACCTTTTATTAAATGCAAGTCTAGCCTGATGTATACGGCTGTCGACCTCGCTCTTGGACCGACCGTCCCATGTTATTTTGCTCCCGAGGTAGACAAACTCCTTGGTGTTCTTTAGTGGTTTACCCGACATCACTATTCTCATCTGGTGCTGCGCTCGGCCTACAGTCAGCAGCTTTGTTTTGTCTTTATTTATCTTCATACTGTAGTTATTTTAAAGAATGCTTTCCATAGTTGTTAAGGCCTCTTGTAGTTCCTCTTCACTTTCAGCAACCATAGGACAACCTACCGGCACTGAAATGGTGACTCGGACGCATCACCCGCACCATACCAGGCAGCGATGGAGTGACACGTGTGGTGGACCTAAACACAGCCAGTGGACAATTGAGAAGGCCGGTTTCAAAGCTGGCCCGGTTCCCGTTAGAGGTCCTCCCGGCGCCCCAGGATGTTCAAGCCATAGCGTGACGCGGAATGCCGGCCCCGTCATGTAGGGGCGGGCGCTCTGTTATCGCCGCCGGCCCCTGTCGCGCGCGGGCCGCTTCGTCATCGCTCCCGGCTCTGTCGAGGTTATTCTCACAAGTTTAATTATCGTATTGTCGCCAACTGTGGTAGTTTGAGCTCGACGACGATATTCCGGTCTCCGGCCTCCGTCTCGATCACTTGCGCATAGACCACGAGCGGGAGGACATCTCGGACCGGGCCAGCCGCCGGGCGGCCCGGCTCATCAACGACGAACCAGTGCGAATGGGTTCTCAACTAGCAACCAATACGCTTCATCACCAGAAGAACCTAAAACGAACAAATTTACCAACCGCGGCGACGCTCCAGGAGTTCTGGAAGACCAGCCGAGATCTCCGAATCCCGCCATCAACGCTCTTTCATCGAACAAGACAACCGTGAGTACCATTCCCTTGTTTCCTTTATATCCAGTTTGGCTTACGCCTTACTATTGGTCGTCAATGGTAGTTTTTCGAGTGAAAAGTGTGAAATCTTGGTTTATTTCTAACAAATGTTCATGCATGTTTAGAAGGTTTTAAATTTTCATGTCCATAATTAACGTCGATGCGTTTCTACTACACTTTTGCCTTGAGTTATAATAACTCGAGCATTTTTATTTGAAAATTTGGTATTTTGTAAGTCAAACGTAATAAAGTTAATTTTTATTTCAAAATATTGATGCATAATATTATTTTTTTGCAAAATTAGACGTTTGGGACCATAAACACGGAAACACGTAGAACAAACAGTAATTCTGTGATGATTTTGTACATATATTCGTTAACTTGGTGGTCAATGGCAGTTTTTCGAGTGAAAAGAGTGAAATCTCTGCCTTTTTCTAACAAATGTTCATGCATGTTTCGGAGGTTTTAACGTTTAATGTTATAATCAACGTCCATGCATTTCTACTGCACTCTTGCCTTGATTCATTATAACTCGAGCATTTTTTTTCACTGTTTAGGAGGTTTCAAAGTTTCATGTCATAATCAAGGTCGATACGTTTTTATTACACTTTTGCCTTAATTCATTATAATTCTAGCATTTGGTTCGAAAATTTGGTATTTTGTATTCAAAAGTAATAAAATACATTTTTTTTTGAAAATATTGACGCATAATTTGAATTTTTGCAAAATAGAAATTTGTCACTAAAAACACGGAAACACATAGAACGAACAGTAATTGTGTGGTGATTTTGTACATATATTCGTAAACTTGGGCGGCAACGGCAGTTTTTCGAGTGAACAGTGTGAAATTTCGGCCTATTTCTAACAAATGTTCATGCATGTTTAGGAGGTTTTAAAGTTTCATGTCATAATTAACGTCGATGCGTTACTACTACACACTTTTGCCTTGATTTATAATAACTCGAGCAGTTTTTTTCGAAAATTTGGTATTTTGTAAGTCAAAAGTAATAAAGTTCATTTTTATTTGAAAATATTGACGCATAATATTAAATGTTTGCAAAATTAGACGTTTGGGACCATAAACACGTAGAACAAACAGTAATTCTGTGATGATTTTGTACATATATTCGTCAACTTGGACGGCAACGGCAGTTTTTCGAGTGAAAAGTGTGAAATTTCGGCCTTTTTCTAACAAATGTTCATGCATGTTTAGGAGGTTTTAACGTTTGATGTTATAATCAACGTCCATGCGTTTCTACTGCACTCTTGATTTTTTATAATTCTAGCATTTTTTTTTCGAAAATTTGGTATTTTGTAAGTCAAAAATAATGAAAGTATCTTTTATTTGAAAATATTGACGCATAATATTGATTTTTTGCAAAATTATACCTTCGGGACGAAAAACACGGAAACACGTAGAACAAACAGTAATTCTGTGGTGATTTTGAACATGCATTCGTTAACTTGTTCGTCAATGGCAGTTTTTCGGGTGAAAAGTTTGAAATCTCGGCATATTACTATCAAATGTTCGTGCATGTTGAGGAATTTTTAAATTTTCATGTCGTTGTAAACGTTGATGCGTTTCTACTACACTTTTGCTATGATTTATTATAATTCTAGCATTTGTTTCGAAAATTTGGTATTTTGTAATTCAAAAGTAATAAAATTCATTTGTACGAGTATTTAAAAATATTTACGCATAATATTGATTTTTTGCAAAATTAGACCTTTGGGACGAAAAACACGGAAACACGTAGAACAAACAGTAATTCTGTGGTGATTTTGTACATACATTCGTAAACTTGGTCGTCAATGGCAGTTTTTCGAGTGAAAAGTGTGAATTTTCCGCCTATTTCTAACAAATGTTTATGCATGCTTAGGAAGTTTTAATGTTTTATGTCATTATTAACGTCGATGCGTTTGTACTAAACTTTTGCCTTGATTTATAATAACTCGAGCATTTTAATTCGAAAATTTGGTATTTTGTAAGTCAAAAGTAATAAAGTTCATTTTTATTTGAAAATATTGACGCATAATATTAAATTTTTGCAAAATTATACCTTCGGGACGAAAAACACGGAAACACGTAGAACAAACAGTAATTCTGTGGTGATTTTGTACATGCATTCGTAAACTTGTTCGTTAATGGCAGATTTTCGAGTGAAAATTGTGAAATTTCCGCCAATTTCTAACAAATGTTCTGCATGCTTAGGAAGTTTTAATGTTTTATGTCATAATCAACTTCGATGCGTTTCAACTACACTTTTGCCTTGATTCACTATAATTCTAGCAATTTTTTGTTTGAAAATTTGGTATTTTGTAAGTCAAAAGTAATAAAGTTCATTTTAATTTGAAAATATTGAAACATAATATTGAATTTATGCAAAATTAGACATTTGGAACCATAAACCCGGAAACACGTAGAACAAATAGTAATTCTGTGGTAATTTAGTACATATATTCGTAAACTTGGTCGTCGATGGCAGTTTTTCGAGTGTAAAGTGTGAAATTTCCACCTATTTCGATTTGATTTTGTACATATATTCGTAAACTTGGTCGTCAATGGCCGTTTTTCGAGTAAAAAGTGTGAAATTTCCGCCTATTTCTAACAAATGTTTAAGAGGTTTTAACGTTTTATGTCATAATCAACGTCGATGCGTTTTGACTACACTTGTGCCTACATTCATTCTAATTCTTGCATTTTGTTCGAAAATTTGGTGTTTTGTTATTCAAAAGTAATAAAATCATTTTTTTTGCATCAATATGCATAATATCGAATTTTTGCAAAATTGGACGTTTAGGACGAAAAACACGGAAACACGTAGAACAAACAGTAATTTTGTGGTGATTAAGTACACTTATTCGTAATTTTGGTCGTCAATGGCAGTTTTTTGAGTGAAAAGTGTGAAATTTCCGCCTATTTCGAACCAATATCCATGCATATTTAGAAGGTTTTAACGTTTTATGTTATTATCAACGTCGATGCGTTTCTACTGCACTCCTGCTTTGATTCATTATAATTCTAGCATTTTTTTTTCGAAAATGTATTTGGTATTTTGTAAGTCAAAAGTTATGAAATTCATTTTTATTAGAAAATATTGACGTATAATATTGAATTTTTGCAAAATTAGACGTTTGGGACGAAAAACACGGAAACACGTAGAACAAACAGTAATTGTGTGGTGATTTTGTACATTTATTCGTAAACTTGGTCGGCATGGGTAGTTGATCGAGTGAAAGTGTCATTGATAATGATAGCATTTTCGTTTGAAAGTAGGTATTTAGTTGGTAAAATGTAGTCAAATTCATTCAAACTTCCAAATATTCACGTAAGTGACTGAAACATCGCCAAATCAGATGGTGGGATAAAAAACAAGAAAATCTATTTATGTAATAATAATTCTGTCGTGATTTTGTGTATAATTTCGACATATTTGGCCGTCAATGGGTGTTTTTCGAGTGAAACGTATCAAGTTTCAGCCTATTACATCATAATTCTCTTTTATATATAGCAGATTTGAACGTTTTGTATCATAATTTTGGCAAAAGTGTTTCTACGACACTATGCACTCAAATTGTGGTTAAAATATATGTTTTTTAAAGTAAATAAGTGCGCTGAAGTATTCTTGCAAGCATAATGTATTCTAGAACTACACATTCAATATGATTTCATCCATAAAATACGTATTTATCGTCCCAAATCAATGCAATGTATCAAATAACCTGCCAACCAGTTACATGTAAATAGATAAACAGAAGTTTACCCAAAAATGTGTGTTTTATACATTTTACGCTGAAAGACACGAAAATTAGACACTTTTGGACGATTTTGTCAATAATTGTTCAAATTTTAGTTCAAATTAATGATTTTTATGTAAAATTGCGCATATGAGTTATTTCAGGCATCGTGTTTTGTCAAACTAAACCGATACTAAGGTTTTATCCATAAAATATGCATTACTTATTACCAAATCATTGTTTTAATGGTACAACCCTTTATAGGGCAAGTTTTGTTTTGTGAGATATTGAGTTTGTTGTTGAATTAATTAACTTTATTACTTCGAAAATGTGTTTAAAAAAATTTTTTTTTTAAATGAGGTGGTCGCATATGAGACCTGTGCCCATTTCAAGGGGTCATGTCAATGGTCGCAGAAGTGACCAATGAATATTTAGGTAATAATATCTAAGTGAAGGTTGTATTAGGAAATACAATTCTTATATGAGATATAATGAATGGTGATTTACTTATAATACCTATTTACATATTTGACAATACATTGATCGGATGTTTAGATCGTTGCTACTGAACATGCAGCTAACTTCACGATGATCCGTCTTAAATAAGACCTCTGCCCGTCCACTACATTTGCCAAGTTGACATTTGTGTTACTTAAAAACGTTTCATTAAGAAAATGAATCCTTATAAGTATAACCATAAGGGTGGTCGCATATGCCACCCATTTCTGCTTATGCCCGTTAAAGGGTTAAACAACCAGTCTAAAGTAAACAGATAAACCGAAGTTTCCACAAAAATGTGTGTTTTACCACATTTCATACTGAAATGCTAGAAAATTACACACTTGTTACCGCTTTTGTCTATATGCGCTCAAATTGTGCTTAAAATATTTGTACGTTTTTTAAGTAAATTAGTGAACTGAAGTTTTCTTTCAAGCATAATGTATTCTTAAACTACACATCAAATATGATTTTATCTATAAAATATGTATTTATCGTCCCAAATCAATGCAATGTAGCATAAAACCAACCAACCAGTCAACCGAAGTTTCCGCAAAAAAATGTGTTTTATCATGTTTTACTCTGCAATGCAAGAAAATTACACTCATGATGATTTTGTCAAATTGAGGTTAAAATGTTTGCTTTTTAAGAGTAAGGATAGGTTTCTCTGGAGTGTTATTTCATCTTTATGTGTTCTGTAACTATATACTCGTATAACAAATGATTTCATTAATAAAAGGATAGGTTTCTCTGGAGTGTTATTTCAGCTTAATGTGTTCTGTAACTATACACTCGTATAACAAATGATTTCATCAATAAAAGGATAGGTTTCTCTGGAGTGTTATTTCAGCTTAATGTGTTCTGTAACTATATACTCATATAACAAATGATTTCATCAATAAAAGGAAAGGTTTCTCTGGAGTGTTATTTCAGCTTAATGTGTTCTGTAACTACATACTCGTATAACAAATGATTTCATCAATAAAAGGATAGGTTTCTCTGGAGTGTTATTTAAGCTTAATGTGTTCTGTAACTATATACTCGTATAACAAATGATTTCATCAATAAAAGGATAGGTTTCTCTGGAGTGTTATTTCAGCGTAATGTGTTCTGTAACTACATACTCGTATAACAAATGATTTCATGAATAAAAGAATAGGTTTCTCTGGAGTGTTATTTTAGCTTAATGTGTTCTGTAAATATATACTCGTATAACAAATGATTTCATCAACAAAAGATAAACTTTAATCCCAAATATGTATATGATATTTTTTTATATAGCAAACAACCAGCCAAACTGTCACAAATAAACAGATAACCAAAATTTCGTCATAATTGTGTGATTTATCACATAACACGCTGAATTGTTGGAAAATTACACACTTTTTGTGGATAACTGCTAAAATTTTAGTTGAAATTAATGTTTTTCATGTAAAATTGTGTGCATGCGTTATTTCAGGCATAATATGTTGTAAAACTACGCCTTAACCAAGGTTTTATCCATAAAATATGTCTTTGTATTCCCAAATCAATGTTTTAATTGTATGATACTCGTTTAACCAGATAATCAGTCAAATTTACAACCAGATAATCAGTCAAAAGACAGATAAACCTAAGTTTCCGCCAAAATACACGTTTCATCACATTTCACGCTAAAATGCAAGAAAATTACACACTTGTCTATAATTGCCCAAATTTTGTTCAAATGAATGTTTTTATGTAAATTTTTGCACTTGAGTTATTTCAGGCATAATGTGTTGTGAAACTTTACTTAATCCAAGGTTTTATTTATTAAAGATGCATTTGTATTCCCAAATAATGATTTAATATTATAATATAGCAAACAACCAGACATTCAGTCCAAATTAAACAGATAAACCTCCGCAAAATTTTCAGCGTAAAAACTTCCACTGGTCGTCTGGAAGGTTCCATGTCTTTCAGGTCGAAATTACCGTCTTTGAAACGCAAAAACCATCGACGAGCTGTCCTTTCATTCATAGCATCTTCACCGTACACTTCGCAAATATCGCGAGCAGCTTTGGTAGCTTTATTCCCTCGATTGAACGCGAACAGAAAGAGGTGTCGAAAATGCTCACTTTCGTCTACTTGGCATTCCATTTTCCTTTCATTCATAGCATCTTCACCGTACACTTCGCAAATATCGCGAGCAGCTTTGGTAGCTTTATTCCATCGATTGAACGCGAACAGAAAGAGGTGTCGAAAATGCTCACTTTCGTCTACTTGGCATTCCATTTTGAAGGCTTGTAATCAAATGAAATAATATATGTAACGTAAAAACAATCACAATATCTTGTAGCGCAGAAAATTTTCTTTCGAATGGCGTATAACATTAACCATTTTGTTTTACTTTTGGTGCTCATTTTTAAATTGGAAAAAAAAACGGACACAACTTATGTTAACACCCAATATATACATAATGTATTCTAAAACTACACATAACAAATAATTTCATCAATAAAAGATATATTTATAGTCCCAGATCATTATTTAATAACAAAAAAACAGCCAAACGGTCTAAAGTTAACAGATAAACCGAAATTTCAGAAAAATGTGTGTTTTATCATATTTTACGCTGTAAATTTTGTCCATTTTTCGACTTCCTATCTGCGTGAAAATACTTTTTCATCCATGTCAGTAATAAAAAACCAATCGGAGAAATAAAATGTTATTGCAGTTCTTCATCTCACAGAAACAACGCTCCAGTCACGCATATCAAATGTTCAAGCCTCTAAGCGGCAGCAGATGTCGCACTAACTAAAAATTGTAATTTTATAAAATCTAAATTGGTTTCGTTTCTGTCTTAGCCGTCAGCCGGTCCGCGAAATATTCCTTCTATTATATTATACCCGGTCCGCAGATGTAAAATTGTTGAAGAACACTGTTTTAAATAATTAATTTTTGAGTGACGGAGTGCCTATCGATGGGACGGGTGGACATTTCCATTGAAACTTTTTAAAAAAACTTTATTTTCGTGTTGAGTGGTTGATTTTTGTTTTTATAGAAACGCCATCTGTGTCTTTTCAACGGACGGTGTTATCATTAAAACAGGCTGAAGTTATTTGATGTGATCTCAGCATAATTGAAGCAAAATGCGACCTTGGCAATATGAATTATATTTCTAATGTATTAATTAGGGCACGACCTGCCTTTGTTTGTATGTCCCGTGAACTAAGAATGGATTTTACAATTTCAAAGTACGCGCCATAACGAAACGGCTGACCGCTAAGTTGAGGAGTTGCGAGATACAACCGTGGCGTTTCTATAGATTCACATTCGGTGGCCTCTGTTGTGACGCCACGCAGTTATAATTCGGCAGCGTTTTCATTGCCACGTGTATCGCTCTTTTCAATGGACGGTGTTATTATTAAAACAGGCTGAAGTTATTTGATGTGATCTCAGCATAATTGAAGCAAAATGCGACCTTGGCAATATGGATTATATTTCTAATATATTACAATAATTAGGGCACTGCCTGTATTTGTTTGTATGTCCCGTGAACTAAGAATAGATTTTACAATTTCAAAGTACGAGCCATAACGAAACGGATGACCGCTAAGTTGAGGAGTTGCGAGATACAACCGTGGCGTTCCTATAGATTCACATTCGGTGGCCTCTGATGTGATGCCACGCAGTTATAATTCGGCAGCGTTTTCATTGCCACGTGTATCGCTCTTTTCAATGGACGGTGTTATTATTAAAACAGGCTGAAGTTATTTGATGTGATCTCAGCATAATTGAAGCAAAATGCGACCTTGGCAATATGGATTATATTTCTAATATATTAATTAGGACACGACCTACCTTTGTTTGTATGTCCCGTGAACTAAGAATGGATTTTACAATTTCAAAGTACGCGCCATAACGAAACGGCTGACCGCTAAGTTGAGGAGTTGCGAGATACAACCGTGGCGTTCCTATAGATTCACATTCGGTGGCCTCTATTGTGACGCCACGCAGTTACAATTTGGCAGCGTGTTCATTGCCACGTGTATCGCTATTCAGTGACAAATTGTTTTGGTTTTATGGCCCGTATTTATTATAAATATTTCAAGATTGTTTCAAAAAAATATATTATCCGTGCATATCGATCATGTCACTGTCAAAAGAAGAAAATTGGATTCTATTCTTATCCCACAAAACTTTTAATATTTATTCCCTTTAAAAAATTGTTTGCCAGCCGCTGCCATAAATTATTAACAAAAAGAAAACAGTGGATTTGTCAGTCTGGTTTAACATTATTATATTTAACAAGATCACAATGTTTGTCACAATGAAGATTTGCAATATAAGTGATTGGAACTAGATGTATGCTATAGATATATTTGATCATGAAATATTGTAATGATCAAATTGACATTTTCTTTAATATTGTTTTGTATATTTTTTAATCAATTCTGACATATACTCTGCAAGCGAGTGCAGGCAATACAGCTGGCGCCATTTTTATATTATCATGTTTTAGGGTTGCCGGCATTACTTCAATGCTAACCCAAAGACCAAGAAAGTTGCATTAGCATTATTTCAATACAAACCTGAAGACCAATACAATTGTTGTTTATAGTTAAAGCATTAACATTGTGGAGGTTTAAAGACATTGTAATTTATTTTTATCAAACACTGTTTATTCCACTTTTTTATGACGGTATAACCCTACCGGTTTCAAGGCTTTCACCTCATATTCAGGGGAGCGCAAGACTTTGCGCTCCCCTGAATATGAGGTGAAAGCCTTGAAACCGGTAGGGTTATACCGTCATAAAAAAGTGGAATAAACAGTGTTTGATAAAAATAAATTACAAACCAATACAATTGCATTGGCATTACTTTAGTGCAAACCAGAAGATCAAAAAAATCATTGGCATTACTTCAATGTAAACCCGAAGACTAAAAAAATGTATTAGCATTACTTCAAAGCAAACCAGAAGATAAAAATATTGTATTGGCATTACTTCAATGCAAACTTGAAGACCAAAAAGTTGTATTGACATTACTTCAACGCAAATCTGAAGACTAAAAACATGTATTAGCATTACTTCAATGCAAACAGTTGTATTGGCATTAATTCAATGCAAATCTGAAGACACTTGCATTGGTTTTACTTTAATGTGAGCCCGAAGACCAAAAATTTGCATTGGCAGTACTTCAATGCAAACTTGAAGACCAAAAAAATTGTATTAGCATTCTTTTAATGCAAACCTGAAAAATTAATACGATTGCATTGAAATTTTTTCAATGTAAACCCGAAGACTAAAAAAATGTATTAGCATTACTTCAAAGCAAACCAGAAGATAAAAATATTGTATTGGCATTACTTCAATGCAAACTTGAAGACCAAAAAGTTGTATTGACATTACTTCAATGCAAATCTGAAGACTAAAAACATGTATTAGCATTACTTCAATGCAAACAGTTGTATTGGCATTAATTCAATGCAAATCTGAAGACACTTGCATTGGTTTTACTTTAATGTGAGCCCGAAGACCAAAAAATTGCATTGGCAGTACTTCAATGCAAACTTGAAGACCAAAAAAATTGTATTAGCATTCTTTTAATGCAAACCTGAAAAATTAATACGATTGCATTGAAATTTTTTCAATGTAAATCCGACAACTAAAAAAATTACAATCTTCAATTCAAACTCGTGGACTGTAGAAATTTAAACCCGAAGGCTAAAAAAATGTAAAACCAAAGACTAAACAGATTTCATTGGCATTACTTCAATGCAAACCCAACAACTAAAAAAATGTATTAGCATTACTGTCCTCAGTGAGATACAGGTAAAAGCCTAGTTTACTGGGGACACGACAAATGAAAGGCAACAAACCCAGATCCATTAAAATTGTGTCCGAATTAAATAACCTGTTGTTTTTTCGCAAATTGTGTATATTTCTTGTCATGTATAAAATAAAATATAAATATAAAAATAAAATATTACTTCAATGCAAACCCAATGACCAAAAAATTGTATTAGAATTATTTCAATGCATACCCAACAACCAAAAAAATTGTATTAGCATTACTTCAATGCAAACCCAAGGACCAAAAAAATTGTTTTAGCATTACTTCAATGCAAACCCAACAATCAAACAAATTGTGTTAGCATTACTACCATGCAAACCCAAAGACCTATAATTGTATCGGCATTACATCAATGCAAACCCAAAGACCTATAATTGTATCGGAATTACATCAATGCAAACCCAAAGACCTATAATTGTATCAGCATCACATCAATGCAAACCCAAAGACCTATAATTGTATCGGCATTACATCAATGCAAACCCAAAGACCTATAATTGTATCGGCATTACATCAATGCAAACCTAAACACCTATAATTGTATCAGCATTACATCAATACAAACCCAAAGACTAAATATTTGGGAGTATATGACTATAATATATTAAGTATGACGGTATCAACACTTAAAAATAAACTAACCTGTAATGATTTTTTTTTTCGAAAGTTACATTTCATTTCGTTTTGTGCACTTCCTACCAAAGACTTCAGTTCTGGAGCTTTTGAACTGGTGGGATTCTTCCCACTATTCATGGTGGGACTATTCAACAGTCCATATCAAAATTTACTTGAATACCGAGTTCTCTTTTCACCAGGTTCACAAGCACTCCATTTTAATTATTCATCCTGACTCATTTTCTATTTAATATAATAATCTATAATACAAACATTTGCCAAAAGCTATACAGGCGGCCCTCGACTTTCGCACATTCTACTTTCGCACAATTCGCTATTTGGCACATTTTTTAAAATTCAATTTTTTAAAGATTTTTGTCGATAATGCAAAAACTGTTCGCTTCCATGCAGTCGCTCCCACTTTTTTGGAAGAACTATAATATATGGAACGCAATAAACAATATTGGAGACTTGGCTGAAATAAAAGAGTCAACAATGAAAGGTTCCTGGAAACAATTATGCCCACAAATGATGAGTGATTTTATAAATTCTGAAAAAACTCCGCAAACTACCATTGATGAAATAGTTAGCCTAATGAATGGACTAAGCTTGGACGTCAACAGCGAAGATGTTAATGAATTGATTGAATCTCACTCAGTACCTCTGTCAAATGAATACTTAATTGAGCAACAAGAGTTAAATGAAATACACAATGAAAGTGAGGAAGAAGAAGCTGATAAAATCGTCAAGACTTTGACAATCAAAAATATGAATGAAGCCTTCATGCATCTTGACTAATTTGTGACTATCATGGAAGAATGTGATGGAAGACCAATGGAGAACGTATATCTCAAGTACGCAGAGCGATTGAGAAAGACACAGCATGATATAGAACTCTTTATCAAGAAAAGAAAAGAAAGGTGGTATTCAACTAACTCTTGACAAGTTTATAAAGAAAACACCTGAAAGTACTTAAACACGCCTCGTTAACGTAATTATGTATATTGATAAATAAATATTTTTAATGTATTATTGATAAATAAATATTATTATTGATAAATAAATATTTTAAAATACAATTTTTGATGTTTTTTTTTACATCTCTCTACTTTGGAACATTCAACATTCGTACACATTTTCAGGAACCAATTATGTGCGAAAGTCGAGGGTCGCCTTTATTTGTACACAAATTTATATATCAAGAACTAATCTAAGTTATATATTATAACTATGAACTAACTTTATTTTAATTTCCTAATGTGTCATTTTATTTTTAATAATCTTAGTATATAATTTAATTTCTAAGAAATAGTTAACACCTACATACTACTTATAATTAGATAACAATTGTTACAACTAATCATTTAGCACGTACATGTCAACTCGTTCAGGCTACTTGCATTCCATCACATTCACTCAGACCTTGTTCCTCACAGCTAATACTGTAGGTGGACTAGTCAGGCAACAGATGATGCTTCGGGAACGTGTGCTTATAACAGAAAGGTAGGCTGGACTTACTCTCGTAAGCTCCCAGGGCAGTGATATTAAGATAACAGTGGATCTGTTTTATAGAACTTGATGGTCCAAGCAAGGATTTGGTGCTGGAGGGTATCTTCATGATGTTCGGTGTGAACATGGAAGAGGTTTGTCCTGAGATGGGTGTTGAAAGAGATTTTGAATGCCTTGTTCTGCACTCGTTGAAGCTTCAGGTGATCCGTGTCGCTCACACTACCCTAAACGGGTGCATCATAGGTCAAGATGGGAGGGATAAGAGTTTTATGGAGGAGGAGCTTATTTTTGGTCGAAAGAAACTGATTCTATAATAGACGAAAAATCTATAAAGGCTGTGATAGTTAAAAGTTTACTAACAATTATTTTTATTTCAAATATAGTTTCAACTGTGGTATAAATAGTAAACCACATTTTTTCGGTCCTGACAGAACTTTGACGACCTCCGTGGTCAAGATGGTAAAATGCCTGTCTCCCAGCCCAGATGTTACGGGTTCAAATCCCACTGGAACTCAGATTTTTTAAAAAGGATTCCAGTCAAGTTTTCACATAAGGCCTCTTTACCATCTTTCTGGTCGGTTGGAAGCTATTGCCACATGGCAATAAGCCCGTCAGGTTATGTAAATGGCATTATATAATTTTTCCTTTTATTGTTCTTCTTATTAAAATAAATTGTGAGGTTTGTATTTATTTGTTTCTTTATTGAACACTTCATTATAAAAACAATCAGGTGGTTTATTGCTAGGTGGCAATCTCTTCTAACCAACCAGACAAAAGTAAATAAAGGAAGTTACATGGTCGCAAAAAAATATTCAAATGATTATTCATATTTATGAATATTGTGTTGTATAGTGTTTCACTTTCGTTGTACACAGTACAACCTGGCGGGCTTCTTGCCATGTGGATATTTCTTCCAGCCAATTAGAAAGATGTTAAAGAGGCCTTAAGTGATAACCAGACAGGTATCATTTTTTTTTAAATCTAAGTTCCAGGGGGAATTAAACATGCAGCCTCCGGGCTGGGAGACAGGTGTCTTAGTAACTAGGCCACGGAGGTCGGAAAACAAATACATAATAAAAGTGAGATATCATCAATCAAAGGAAAAGGAAAAGATGATGGAGAGGAAAGAAAAAATCAGGAATGAAACACGTTATATTACTGACTAGGGGTTTTTCAATTGCTTCTTAAAGCACGCCAAGGACGGAACGAGTCTAACATTGGTTTATAACTGTTATATGGATGTGAAAGAGATGAAATATAAGTATCAAATCAGGAAAGTCTGGTGTTTTGTCCTGTCTGTCTACCTCAGCAGGGAAATGACATGATGATATATATATTATAAATGTATTAACCCTTTTAATCCCACTGGGCCAATCATCGGCCTCAAACTTTTCATACAAGTTTTTATGTTGAATAAAAACAAATACAAATAATTTTTTTTTATGAAATATGAAAATCACTTATTATTTTAAACTCTACAGGGAGGTCTCCACAAAAAAATGGGTTTTAAAACTAAATATTAACTGAAATAAAAAATAAAATATGAACTGCAGTTGTTTTTTGCCAAAAAATGCCGGGTTTTATTTTCGCATATTTTACGCAAAATATGCTGAGATTAAAAGGTTTAAAATAAATAACAACCACAGTATACTATATGATCACTTTAAAAAAATTACGATTGGAAAAATATAAATATGTATATATATATATATATTGAAACTTACGTGATTAATTAAAATTGCCAAACAAAATACAATATTTAGAGATAAAAAATATAAAACAGGTCAAGAGACACAGAACAACTACAGCTGTTGTCACTTAAATAAATATTTTTTTGTTTGAATACACTCACCAAATAATATATCAAATATCAACACTAAAGCACTCTCCATTAAATATACCAAAGCGAATTATTTTATTGATAAATGATAACCAGCCGATAAGATAACGCTATTAGAGTGATCCGTTTCAAACACACGGACTGTCATCTGCTGAGAGAGGTCATTTATTTATTATTACAATAAATAGAATACATGAAGTGATAGTGTATGATAGAATACGAAATGATGTGATAAGAGATGAATGTGAACTTAGGATTAAGTGTTAAGTAAGATGAAGGAAGTGATAGTTTATGATAGAATACGGAATGATGTGATAAAAGATGAGTGTGAACTTAGGATTAAGTGTTAAGTAAGATGAAGGAAGTGATAGTTTATGATAGAATACGGAATGATGTGATAAGAGATGAATGTGAACTTAGGCTTAAGTGTTAAGTAAAATGAAGGAAGGTACGTTGAGATATTTATGGGCATGTGGAACGAATGAATGAAGACAGCCTTACAAAAGAAATATGCAGTGTATATTTGAAGGCGTGGTAGAGGAAAAGCAAGGAAGCGATTGGATCACATGTACGATATTTTGAAAGACGGAAATGTCTGAGAGATTCTAGGAACTGTTTGAGAAGGTAGGTCGAATAGATTAGAAGAGGGGAAAGATATGTGTCGCAATAGGAAGTTCTACCACTCTCTCCCTCTTTTTTCTGCATATGCCGATAGGGAGACGGTGTGATCGTATACATGTATTTTATTATTCTCCCTATTGGTTCCGATAAAGGCGACAATTATTTCTTGGTGACATCACGTAAAAAGGAATGTCTTCAATTATGTTGTCACTCTTCTGTGACAGAAGACAAGACAAAAAATCAGCACCCATATATACTCGTACATACGAGTGTAATTAGAGGATATACTAGTAGACAATTGACCCATACCAATTTGTAACTGATTTCAAAGTCTAACTGCATGAACAGTAAAGGGCGACGTAGAAAAAGAAGAGTGTTGAACTGGAAAGGCCAATAAACAATCTCTGTTTGAGCGTAGCGCTAGTCCATGATCGGAAAGACGCTGAAAATTTTCGGCGAAATAAGAGGGGGCGGCGGGAAAGTTAAGGATATTATACAATAGAGACAGTATATGAATTTGGCGTCTATTTCTAACATTCAACCAGTTCAATGCCTTCTGGTATGAAGTTATATGATCGTACTTACGTAGGTTGAAAATAAATCTTAGACAAACATTTTGAAGGCGCTGAAATATGTCCAGCTGTTCCTCTGTAACATCCAATTTTTTTTATTATTGTTATAATGTTTCAAAACTGTTATAAAACTATGCTCGAAGACAAACAAAACAAACGAATAACGTCATTTGTTTATTCTACAAACTCTAAGGCTAAGGCCACACCAAAGTGCTTCACTAGGTGCTACGTGACTAATAAACTAGGTGACTTCATGCTTGGCCACACCAAAGTGCTTCGCACAAATTCATTTGACATTTGGGAGCGGTTGAGTCAACAAACGATGCCACTCTCAAAACTAACCAATTCCATTACAACTTACCATCTTTATTTACTTCCTGTGCAATTTCATTCGAAAGTGGTTTTATTACAGGTACATTTTTGAATAATTTCCTCGATGGGTTCCACAAAGGCTCCCTTTTATACACAGCTGTTATTAAAACTTCTGCCATTTTGTAAAATCACTTGGTGACACAATAAAATTAACCAACACGTCTATTTGCTAGGAGACTCACTAGGTGACTAATCGTCACGTAGCGTGGCGCGAAGCATGCTGTGTGGCCACTGCGATAGTATGCGGTGTGTTGGTTCGATAGGATATGTCGCTTAGCTCGCAGCGTAGATCTAAGCACCAAGCGAGGTTCCTACCTGTGTGGCCGAGGCCCAATACAAATAATGTAAGTACGAGACAAGTAGAACTTTTGAGGTCAATTTTGTCTTAAATTTATTCTGTTATACCTGATTCAAAAATGTCTAGACTCCAGTCTGTTTTCAATGCAGCTGCTAGGCTGATATATGGTAATCTACCATATATCAGCGCAACCCCCTTCATATTCGTCATATCATATTTTTAGACTTCAGTCTGTTTTCAATGCAGCTGCTAGGCTGATATACTCGTATGGTAGTCTACCATATATCAGCGCAACCCCCTTCATATTCGTCATATCATATTTTTAGACTCCAGTCTGTTTTCAATGCAGCTGCTAGGCTTATATATGGTAGTCTACCATATATCAGCACAACCCCCTTCATATTTGTAATATATTTCATCACTTCGAAAAAGGCTGGACGCAGCACACTCATTTCGTGATCTCAACTAATCATGTTTCATATGGTTGTCATTCCACCATTAGCAGAAGCCGTTTGCCACAATATCCCAGTGAATTATACCGGAGCGATCCAACCAAACATACCACATGACCTATTTGCAATGTACAACCTTTTGAATTATTTTTGGAATCTGTCCGGAATCAATGCACACATTCCTTCGTTTGACATTTTTCAAGACTTGTCACTCATCACCGGTCACCAGATGTTGAAGAAAAAGATTTCGCTCATTTCACTGAAACAATTGGGTAAACATGCGGACTTGGCTGGTCTTATTATTCTCAAAGAACTTGTGAAGAACTCATCCAGTCATTTTCCATACCTCACCGTGTTTTTTTAAGGTACCTGATGATCATGGAATGCTCGATATTGAATTGTTCAGCTAGCATCCTTGTTGTCGAACTTTCTTATTCCACGTTCATTGTAAGAGCCTGATCATCAAAATAAGGCAGACGACCTCTTTTTTCTTCATCTTTATACTTGTGTCGCCGGAAATGAAATGATTGAACCATTTTAGAACTTGACTCTCACCGATCGTTCCTTCACCAATGAATTCGTTGAGATCACAAAATGACTGTACTGCAGTCCATTCTTTTCGACGTGATAAAGCATCATGTGACGAGTATAAAGGTGGTTATTGACACATATTTTTACTACTTAAATAAAGGATCTTTTATTTAATTCTTGAATGAAACACAATTTGCTTTGATTTCAAAAATCTTTTTATTAGTCATTGAAATATAATGTATGACATTTAAACACAAAAAACAATATCCGAAAACAATATCCATTTAAACACAAAAAACAATATCCATTTAAACACAAAAAACAATACCACTGTTTTATCAGACATATGTGTTACACAGATTAATAATATAGATTGTATTTATATTGCTTGGAAATAATATTGTAATATTATTGCGTTATAATAAAACAACCTTATAAAGGGTCTTTCAAATAAACGGTTTTTACAATTCAAATTTTTTTAATTCTTGAATAAAACACACAAATTGCTTTGATTTCAAAAAACTTTTTATTGTTCATTGAAATATAATGTATGATATTTAAACACAAAAAAACAATATCGGCCAAATGTCCACCTCTTGCAGCTCCTCAGATGACCACTATTTAACTCACCAATAACGCGAAGAATAATTTCGTCCTTCAGCTCAGGAATTGATCGGGGGTCATTCTTATAGACCTGGTTTTTCACGTAATCCCAGAGAAAATAGTTCAACGGTGTCAGATCACATGATCTTGGTGACCAATTAACATCACCGTTTCCGGAGATTACAATACATAAAATAATTCAACAATTTGAACGCGTTGTTGTATTCTAAACGACTCAATTTTTATAAATGTCATACATTACACTTCTCGAATGTCACAAGACGAAGTTCGTGACGCCATCTGTGTTTTATCCAAGAATTTTAAAAACCGCTCAATTTGAAAGACTCTTTAGTAAGGAACAAATTAGTAAAAACTTTTAAACATATTCGACAAATTCGAAAGGCACCTGCTAAAGAGATCATTAATTATGCACCAATCTAATATATAGTACTCACACCAAACATGCTGAAAAATAATAGTAAATTTTTTACCTAAATTGCTTGAATATTTTTTTTTAGTAATTTTAAAGATGAAACAAAAAGTTATTTGATGACATTGATATACCTGTTGATATGTGGGTACATTTTGTATTCACCATATTGACAATACTCTGTGTCACGATGCTCTGAATATATTTTGTACAGTGTTGTTACAAGTTTGTCTTGCCCTATATAAGAGCAAACCATGTATCACTTGTGTCCCCCATTAAATAAACTTAACAATACCTTATGATCCATGTGATACCTATATACATCCGATCTTCATTAGCCTATATACATCCGATCTTCCAGATGTGATAAGGAACTGTAGCTACCACATGTATGCGGACGACACTCAACTTTATTATTCATTTGGAAGTGATGAGGTTCAGTCTGCCACTCAACACATAAATGATGATCTCGAGCGGCTGATGATATGGTCTAAGAGGCATGCGCTTCTCTTGAACCCTTCGAAATTGGTTATGATTGTTATGGGTACGAGACAACAAGTAGAAAAGTTGAACGAGCCTTTGGAAATAAAGGTTGGTAACGCGACTGTGCCTACAGAGAGCGTGGTGCGCAATTTAGGTGTGTATATGGAATATGACTTAAGATGCCAGGTTCACATTAAAACTAAATTACAATTGGCTTTTTCGCGGCTTAAAAATATTTATCGCATCTGTCAAAACCTGTCGATTGAGGCTAGATGTAGAATAATCGACGTGCTCATTATCCCAATAGTCGAGTATGGTGATTGCATCTATGGACCTTGCTGACAGTTAACCTGAGGTGGGTTTACTTTTTTTTTTGTTTTGCTATACGTTTTTGTTTTTTTATTTATTCTTTAATCTAGATATGCGGGGGTGTGGGATGGAAGCCCCTCGATGCCCTTGCGGTTGGGCTCGCCCTACATTGGTGGGGTGTATCTCCGCCGGGGGAATGTTTGTGGGATGAGCCCGGACATTTTAATGTCTTCTCTCTTGAATGTATTTTTTAGTCATCTATTTATTTTCTGTTTTTTTTTACCTTCTTGTTCTACGTGTTCAAGGGTGTGGGCTGAAAAACATCTGGTGTCCCTGTGGCTGGGCTCGCCCTATATTGGTGGGGTATATCTTGGCTGGAGGGATGTTATTAGATGAGCCCAAACCTTTTGATAGCTTCTGTTTTTTAATGTATTCTCTTTTTAATGTGTTCTTGAAATGTGTCTAAATGTATTATGTACAGTGGAACCTCTCATAACGAGAATAATTTGTTCCAGAATCTTACTCGTTATGTGAAACACTCGTTAAGCGAAACAATTTTTCCCATATAAATCAATGTAAAATACGAAAATGCATTCCATGCCGAAAAAAATACTCAATTTTTTTTCATTTTTAACGTTTATTCAAATAAAATTACAAACTAATAAATTGTTAAGGAGCGTAACAACCCGGAATGCGATTTCGATTTGCAAAACAATATAAAAATCGAAATAACTAGTTTTTTATTTATCAATTTATGACAAATAATTCATTCTTTTTTACTAGAAGTAAAATCCGGTAACCCTCAGAATCTACGAGCTTCTTATAGTCGCTGATGAAGTTCTCTGCTGCCTTTGTATCAGAGCTTGCTGCTTCACTGTGCCTCACAACGCTGTGGATGCCGGTTCTTCTCTAAAATTTCTCGAACCATCCATGACTTCCCTCAAATTGTACTTCTTTTTCGGCAGTTGATGATCCTGGCGTCTTCTTAACGAGATCGGCGAAAATAACTTTTGCCTTCTCACAAATGATGTTTTCGTTAATAGTATTGCCTTGCAATTACTTTTCGTTTATCCATATGAGAAGCAACCTTTCAACATCATCAAGAATAGGTAACCGTTTCGTAGACATTCTTGACACTCCGTTTGAAGCATATGTCTTCTTAATTTTGTCCTTGTTCTTGAGGATAGAGCAAATCGTTGATGTAGACCGATTGTATGTGCGCGCTAGATCAGCCACGCTCACACCTCGTTCTCGCTTTTTAATGATTTTACGTTTCATTTATATAGTTACTTTTATTCTCTTATGGCTGTCTTCTTGTGGATTTTTCTTCAGGGACATTTTTGCAAGGGTTATTAAACTTTGCACAAAAAAAAATACAAATAATGTCTGAACACAAGTTTGGAAATATGTGTGATCACATGTGACACTAATGTGCTAGCGGAACGAGTGCTAACCAGAGACTGATCCACTGGCGCGGAAGTCCCGGCTCACAGTGAGTGACGTGAAGATGGGACTTCCCCTTTCTGCGTCACTCGTTATGCGAAATGTCGCTCGTTAAGGGAGCATTTTTTTCACAATCTGTTTAGCTCGTTATGCGAATTACTCGTTATGAGAGGTGCTCGTTATGAGAGGTTCCACTGTATATACTATGTTGCTATCAATAAACATGTATTTATTATTATTATACAGAACTTCCATCTTCAACACCATATCTCAAAGGCGTGTTTCTTTACTTCTTTATTATCATCCAAATTGATGATGATGACCTCTATCAGTGGTCTAATTCTTAAGACACCTGTCTTCTGTTAGAATTGAGATTTAGAAAACAAAGATTTCAGTTTATTTTAGCTTAAAGCCTGTTTAAGGCCATATGGTAATCAACGTTCCCCCTATTTTTCCATTGTGTGTTTGGCCCATCAACTTATATGTGCGGCGTAAGGACAGAATCTGTGACTGTATTGTACTATAGCGTAGGTACACAGAGCGTGTGATTGTGTTAGTCAACTCCTGTATGCTGATAGGTCAGTTTTTAGTATTAGTGTGTCATCGTGTCAAAAAAATAGTGTCACCATGATTTCTAGTAATAATCTATACTGTGTTTCTTAACCCAGTGGTCCCCAACCTTTTTGTCGCTGCGGACCGGTCAACGTTTCATAATTTTACCGCGGCCCACTGGGGGGGGTGGGGGGAGGGGGGACACATTGAATGTAGTTTTTTTTTGGTAGTGTGGTGTTGTTTTATTTCGAAGGTATTGTCGGAAGGTCGGTGGTAACTTAGCGTGAAGGGGTTTTCAACGGAATAATTATTTTAAGCAATAATTAAGTTTTATTGGGTATGTTCGATTTTTCAAAAGTAATTTTGATTTTTAAGCAGGCCCTTGCGCGGCCCAGTACCATTTGGTCCACGGCCCGGGGGCTGGGGACCACTGTCTTAACCAATACGTTTCTAAAAAAAACAAATAAACATTTCTATAAGTTAGAAATAAATAAAACTTCTTGTTTCTTTCAAACTTTATTTTTCTGTATCAATAAACAAATATTTGTTCTAAACAATAAAATCCACTTCTATATTTTTAAATGAATAATAAATAAATAAACTAAATAATCTGAATTTATATTAAATAAAAAATCATGGTCACCCTTCTACACTATTCTTTCCTTACGGCGCGTGGACTATATATGGTGTTTCCATGTTCCGCACACATCTCAAAGAAATAACCTGAGAACCCATCATAAAATATCAAATAAAACATATAATTGCGCAAAACGAAATATGGTTACAAGTTCCTTTCTTTGAGATGTGTGCGGAAGATAGAAACATGTGTGCGGATGATTTAATAGATGTGCGGCCGCACACGCGCACACTTTAGAAGGAACGTTGATGGTAATACACCCTTCAGGTTGTATTATATACAATGAAAGTATATTACAATACAATACAGTACAATGATGATGATAATGATAGTGAAGAATCATTCTATTGATAGCAGATAAGGGAATGATTAGATAATGGAAGTAACAGAGATCAATTCGTCAGATGGTCTGTCTGCCGGAATTCAAAGTTAATCAATCAAATTGATATTACATTAACATAACTAATTTGCTGTAGCAGAATACAAGATATTTGTTATTCAATCTGTACTCTGATATACGAGGCGTATCCAGAAAGTAAGTGTACTGAGGCTCTCACAACCGGATGGATTTTATTTTCACCGGATTTTACCATCAACTCTGCAAGATACTGTGAGACCCTAAAAAAATTGCGGAGGGCGATTCAGAACAAGAGGAGAGGCATGCTGACAAAGGGAGTCTGCCTGCTGCACGACAATGCCAGACCACACACGGCCAACGCCACGAAGGAACTGCTCGCCTCGTTTAAATGGGATGTCCTGAACCATCCCGCGCATTCCCCTGACCTAGCACCTTCAGATTACTATCTCTTTACCTCCCTGAAGCTGCACATGGGTGGAAAAAGGTTATCAACCGACGAGGAGGTAAAGGAGGAGGTGGAGAAGTGGACGGAGGGGTTGGCGAGAAACTACTTCGAGGAAGGCATCAAAAAGTTGATACCCCGCTTCACCACCTGCATTGAGAGGAATGGCGACTATGTCGAAAAATAGCTTACATATGTACTACGGTAACCACGTAATTTTTTTGTTTAAGTAAAAAAAATTGTAACCTACAAAAATTCAGTACACTTACTTTCTGGACTTACCTAGTAGTTTTCAAGGAAGCACTAAATAACTTGAATCTGAGGGTCAAAGTGAATGGTGTATGCGTCAATAACATCAGGTACGCAGATGATATGGTTGTTCTGGCAGACAGTATTGACGACCTGCAAACGCTTATAGATAGACTTAATGAAGCCGGTGTAAGGCTGGGGCTGGACATGAACGTGAGTAAAACTAAGTTCATGGTGTTTGGTCGGCAGGATCACGCAGGAGCACGTCTTACATTGAACGGTGCTGATATAGAGAGGGAAAAAGTTTAAATACCTGGGAAGTATCCTAGTGAAAGACCTCGACACAGAAACCGAAATCAAGTGCAGAATTGAATCATCTCATGCGACTTTTAATAAAATGAGAAGCGTATTCTGCGATGATAATCTAAACTTGAAACTTCGACAGCGGTTAGTCAAATGCTACGTTTGGTCAGTGTTATTGCATGACGTGGAATCATGGACCCTCAAAGTAAGTAGTATGAACCGACTGGAAGCATTCGAAATGTGGATGCACCGGAGAATGCTACGGATACCCTGGACGGATATGGTCAGCAACACGAGGGTTCTTCAAAGAGCCAAAGTTGATAGAGAATTGCTGACTAATATTAAATTCCGAAAGGTGTCCTACTTGGGTCATGTACTTAGAGGAGAAAAGTACAAATTACTGCACCTGATCATCCAAGGTAAAATGGAAGGTTGAAGAGGTGTTGGCAGGAGACAAATCTCCTGGCTCCGCAATATACGTGATTGGACTGGCATATTGGAGATCTTTTTCCGGCTGACGGAGACGAAGATATCTACTGTCAAGTGATATTCAACGTTGAAGGGACCTGACATGACACTGGGAAGAAGAAGAAGAATACAAGATGAGTTAAAAATGGCATATTGCAATCGGAAGTTGTCAGTCAGTTTGATCCTATCATCACCCTCTCTTATAGGGGACAAAATAAGTCCCCGTCCAACGCAACCTTCTTCTTCTTCTTCAACTTTCTGTAGACTCAAGAGTCTGTTATAACAGGATTATCCCCTTGTGATGCTGAGCTCCAGCTATCTCTCCATCGTTTCGGGGGTCTCCCTGGTGGACGCCGTCCATCCGGTACCCCATGCAGAGCTATGTATGGGATTCTTGTGGAATTCATTCTCTGTACATGTTGGTACCAGTATCGTCGACGCTGTTGTCCCCATCTGACCACATCTTGGACCTCACAGACCTTTCGGATTGTGGTGTTCCTTATACGATCACGCAAAGTCTTCCCAATAATAGCACGTAACATAGAATTCTCATTTCTGGTCCTTTGCATACTTTTGGTCTTGACAGTGTCTGCCCTCGCTTCGATGTCATATGTGAGGATAGGTCGCACACAGGTCTTATAAATGTGTACCTTGCTATGCCAACGCAACCTACTCTAGAAAATCTAAATCCATCTTTTTTTTTGAGCGTGACATCACATTGTGACGAAGAACGAACTACCTAAAAGGACTCCTCTGGTTGTGACATACTCCAATTACAAGTTCACTTCTTTCTGTAGAATGACAACAATCCCTATTGACATTTTGTGAAAATCGGGAATAAATTCACCAATACAATCAAACGTGTGCCAGTGTGTGATGTAGATATATTCATTCTAAAAACCACTATGGGTGAGGAAGCGACGCTACTTACATTTCACTCTCACTCTACTTCAGTATATGGGTATGCAAGAAATTGAATCTCTGTTCGCTCGCTTCTCTCGCTTAGTTTAGTTTGAGGTGGTCGATTGGCCCGTTTTGTGAACATCGTCCGATAATTTTTTTCTTGTTTTCGGCAATTAAATTTTCATTATTATCACTTTTGACTTCAAATTTAATTAATTTAAGCGATTGGCTATGAATATTCTTATTTTTCCAATTTTAAATAGCTCATTTTTACATGTGTATTGATGTGTATTGAATACACATCACCGGAACGGGTCGATTTTTTTAGCACAGGAAGGGGAAAGTTAAAATAAATTGAAATTCTCATTATTTTTTTACCAAACTTCGTATATACTTATAAAGTGGCTTAAGGCCTGGATTTGAAACAGCTGAACAAGTTGCTAGTACATAAAGTGACCCAAAATTCCAGTTACAATAAATTACTGTCATTTTGGGTCACGTTTTAATAAAAAATTAATATTTTGATATAAATCTTCTTCGTGTCGGAACCCTAGAGAGTCTCACAATTATTAAACTTTAATAAAAAAAAACACTCGCAGGCCACACAAAACACTCTGGACTGTGAGCTGGCCATACCAGTGATAGATAAAATACTCCTAAAGTTAACCTCTAAGCGAGTGACATTTTGTAAGTAAAATAAAAAATTGATTTTGTAAGTAATATAAAAAACGTAATTGCAGCCGCCATATACTAAATAATTGAATAGATAAAAACATTTGAGCCACGTCCGTTTTATGGATAAATTCATGTATTCGGAAATAAAAACATTAGACGCTCCGTGTACGCTAGGGTGTCCCTTATTTGGTCAAAAAAAAAAAATTTGCGAATTTTTTTACTCTCACCCCCTAAATATTTTCCACTTGGTTTGATTTACTCAAAAACAAAATTTTATCTCAATAAGATGACGTTAACCCGTGCCGACTTGAGCGCCAAATTTGAATGTTAGGAATTATAGGTTTATTAGTTTTAAGTCACTGTAAAAACTATTGATGAATGTCTTTTCTTGCCCTTCCTTGCCCTTTTCTCTATATTTGCGAGTTTTCGGTCTACTTCTGATAGATAGCCTTTACGTACAGGCTCTCTTTGTTGAAGTAAAAACTTCCTTTTTTCTTCCAACTTTAATGTTTGTAGAGCATTGGCATGTGCAATATCAAATAAATTATCCAAACAATTTCTAAACTCCCTTTCGGGGCGCTTAAAATTTTTTTTAGATTTTTTTGCAATTTTCTCCACTCCGAATGCAAGTTAATAAGATTTTGTGAACAATGGTGAACAGCTCTTGTTGTAATTCTCGCTTTCTCCCAAAATATCACGCACTCACGAACCACAAGATTGGCACTTACACTGAAACTTAATTTTACCTCCCGTATGTTATAAAATAAAACTTCCAGCACTTGTCTATTTGTTGGTAACTTGTGCCTTGTTATTTGGTGTTTTATATATCCTATTAAAAACACACGTTCCCTGGCACTGCGTAATTGATGTGACATAATGTTATGGTAGCAAGCCAAAAACACATGCTACACACTTGATAACAGATAATGAACTGAATGCACTGCACGTGTCACGTACTAGAGACCTGACTTAGCGTGACAAGTTCGGCCATGTTCTTCATGCGAGTTCGCGCTCAAGTCGGCACGGTTTATAATGCTTCGATCACAACAAAAAATTTTGAAGACATTTTTTAGAGTCATTCAAACAAAATTGGAGGGTGAGACGGCAAAAATTTTGAAGTCGGAAAATAAGGGACACCCTAGTGTATGCCCATACTCTCTTGAGGTAAAAATTCGCTCGCCGTACGGCCATACTCTTTTAAAGGTTAATGGGGTTGGCATTATGACAGCATTAGGTTACTGAGCGACAAACAAGAGAAAAATACTGTATTTAATTGATAGAGTATTTAAAAAAATATATGTTTGATATTGGAGAAAAACTCGTACTATTTCCCTTTTCTGGTCTTCTGCGTTATCTCGAACTCAACACATCACCTATCTCGATCCCTCCTCCGTCCTGTTAACTCTTTTATTTGATCTGTCCTTCTCACAGGACACCTTTCTCTTGCTCACCTTTCCTCAACTGTCCCCGTGATCATCAACTTCTCTCAACTTTCAAATTTTTTTCTAGAAACATGCCCATAGTATATTATCTTTTTATACATGTGATCGAAAGTCTTTCGGTAATCTCCAACTCCTGAATGATAGAGACATTGATACACCCTGCGGTCCATGGGATACAGAGAACTTTCATTATGTATAAAAAACTATTTACCAGTTGCCTGCAAATAACTCAGAATGAGTATTGGTAACAGCTGTTTTATTCACTGCAAGTTAATCAACTTGGCATAAAGTAAAATTCTATCAGTATGTACCTACAGGTTATTCCAATGGATTGTGTTTATAACCTATATTTTTTTTGTAACAACAACACTAAAATTCATCAAATTTCAAATACACATACCCGTTAGGTGCACTTTGTGATTAAATGCAAGCAACGCAGTGCCATCTATGAATACTTTCTGTAATAATATCAATTAGTTTGGCAAAATCTTAACAGATGCACTTCTTAGAAAAGTTTTTTTTAATATATATTTATTTATTTTTATTTACAATATAGGCCCAATTACAGTAGAATTTTCAGTTTCAAAAACTTATTTAAGTTTTTTGATTAATACAATATTCAAAACAGAAGATTTGACACTCAAATTTTAAAAAATCTACACAATAACTCAAATTAAAAGGAAACAAATCTCTTACTTCATTTTTTGTCAGTCTGTCACTTAAATTAAGTTAAATTAAGTGTCAAATCATTCTGTTTTAAAATGGAGTTCTACAATCAATTAAAAATGCAATATTTAAAAGTTCCTTAAATACTTTGATGTGTGGTTTCTAATGTTACCAGTCATAGAAGAAAATTTTCCTGTAATTTTGAAAATGTGACATAAAATCTGTTAATATCGGAAACAGTCCAGTTAAAGGTCCTTCCAACAGACACAGTAGCTGGAAGCTGTTTAGTCAGCTGTTTGCTGATATCTTCACTACACCTCATCTTATCAATCTATCATTGAGATAAATCTTTAATCTAAAACTATAAGCGTTATCATTCTCAAAAAAGATTTAAACCAAAGTATTTTTTACTGGAATAAATTATTTACATGTAAGATTCACCATGAAAAATTGTTCACTTTGAACCTATTGCAGCATGTGATGACCATTGTTTTAAAGAAATACTTTATTTAACCCTTTGCACTCGAAAGCTTCTTGTTATGTGCCTACCCTTATGCCAACTCGAAGCATTTTTATGAAGAAAAAAACATTTACGTTGAAACATAATAAAATTTATTAGGTGTTAACATAAGTTCTGTCCATTTTTTTCCAAATTTAAAAATGAGCACCAAAAGTAAAACAAAATGGTAAAGGTTATACGTCATTCGAAAGGAAATTTTCTGCTCTACAAGGTATTGTATTTGCTTTTACGTTATATATATATATTATTTTATTTGAAGTCAAGCCTTCAAAATGGAATGTCAAGTAGACGAAAGTGAGCATTTTCGACAAATCCTTCTGTTCGCGTTCAATCGAGGGAATAAAGCTGCCAAAGCTGCTCGCGATATTTGCAAAGTGTACGGTGAAGATGCTATGAATTAAAGAACAGCTCGTCAATGTTTTTTGCATTTCAAAGACGGTAATTTCGACCTGAAAGACATGGAGCGTTCCAGATGACCAGTGGACTTCGATAAGGACCGCTTAAACCTTATTAACATATTCATGAAGATCCCCTTCAAAAATTTTTCATCACCAGTAATGATGCGGTAAAGGAACCTTTGCTTTTGTGGCCATGCGTAGCTCAATGACGCGCGAGCAAACCAGCAGAAATTTTTGTTGTTTTCACTCAAAACATGTGGGACCCAAGCGCCAAACTTCTGGACTTTTCCCAATGATTTAAGAAGGCGGTATACAGTCATGTGACTACAATTCATCTGCTCAGCCAATTCTACGGTGGTTTAAAGGGGATCTTCATGAATAATATGGTTTAAGCGGTCCTCATCGAAGTCCACACCTAAAATAGGTATGTAAGGAATAGAATGAACATGAAAATAGATTATTTGAAGTTTCTCATTGTATGGTATTTTACATAACAATCCCTAAGGTGAAGTCAAGGTTTACATTCGCAGGTTTCGCAATATAATCGTGTTTTTATTCTTCCACCTGGCATTTTTCTATTGGAACATACTGCGCAGTCTTTCTTAGTTCCTTGATGAATTCGTTCAAGCTAGCCGATTAGCAGGTATTGAACAGCCCCCTTGTGCAAACACAGCTTGGTAGAGAATGTGCTAGGGAAGGGGGCTGCGATCATATTTACGCTACAGATAATGGCGTATGCAGTCAAACCGATGTGCTTGCAATGTGTGATGAACTATGTATTACATGAAGAACTAAAAAAAATAAAAAAATTAACGATATCGGTGTATTGAAACCTACCCAATGCCAATGGCTACCCATACTGACCAATATAGCTCCTCCCCACATTCGTAGGAATGCATCTGCAGTAAGAGAATGGACAAGGGCAAAGAACAACACCTCTCTTTTAAATTTAGCCCTGAGGAATACCCCACATACAAGGCTCACATCAAGAAAACCCTTCTGTGCCAGAGCACAGGTCTTAGAGAGCAATGGTTTCACAGTCGCACAGGCCTGGACAGAGGAATGGAGAAATGGGGACACAAAAAATAAACACCTAATTGCGGAACCATCTAAGAGGGTCGCCGGCTTTGAGCTGGACCGCAAAGAGTGGGCAACACTGAACCGTGTTAGAACAGACTGCAGCAGAAGTGCAGCCGAGCGCCACAGATGGGAATACATCCTGGAGGATATAAACAAACTGACGACTGAAGCCATAATGGAGGATATAAACAAACTGACGACTGAAGCCAAAAGATGGCTGAGGGATTTAAATTTGATTTTATAAAGCACCTGACTATGCCATATGCATATATATGTTATATATCATATATAAAGAACTAAAATGGACCTAAATATTGTACATTCTTGTCTGAAACTTCATACAATGTTTTATTTCGACAAAATTCTATTAGTCAAAAAGAGACTCTTCATCCAGCTGACACCGAGACTCGTTGAGGTCACGACGGAATCTGGAAAGATTGAGCAGTAACCATCCACTTATTTTACAGTATTTGTACCGGTGCTGTACAACTTTTAAAGCCAAAAATGCAATTAATAGAGAGGTACTATAAAAATTTTAAAAAAACTGGAAAAAATCTATTTAAATCTTTAGCTTAACACTTCAAAACAATTACAATCATTTTACAATTGAAAAATTTCTCAGAGAAAGAAAAAACGCAACATTCATTGAACATGGCAAAAATATGAGATTTATAGTTCGGAAATTCTAGGATGAGCCCTGTGACAGCTCACAAATTTGCCCCAATACAACATTGTAACAAAGTTCAGTAATTTTAATTATTTTATCAACTTTAATATAAGCCTCGATTCTAATAAATAGCAAGTTATTTAGGTAAATACATTACATAAGGTTGTATTGGGGCAAATTTGTGAGCTGTCACAGGACCTATCCTAGAATTTCCGATCTTTAGTAAATGAAATCTGTGGCGTAAAAGACAGTTGAAAAACACATGATCTATTGCAAAAATTCCCAAAGTGGTGGTCTATATGGACCCCCAAGGGTCGATTTCCACTTGCAGGGGGTCTATGTCAGCGAGAAAAGAAAATGGGGGTGCACGAGATGTAAATGGGGGTCCACGTGAGCGGATCCCATTTAGGCAGATCATCATCAATATTTAGGCGTTACGTACATGTCTTATTACATCTAACACAGATTGTTATTTATAGTTAAGGCATTAACCTTGTGGAGGTTTAAAGACATTGTAATTTATTTTTATTAAACATGTTTATTCCACTTTTTTGTGACAGTATAACCCTACCGGTTTCAAGGCTCATCTTCAGGGGAGCACGAAGAAGTCTTGTTTGTGCTCCCCTGAAGATGAGGTGAAAGCCTTGAAACCGGTAGGGTTATACCGTCACAAAAAAGTGGAATAAACAGTGTTTGATAAAAATAAATTACAATGACACAGATTGTGTATACATATATGTATATATTACAAGAAGAACTGATTGGAATAAGTACAAACGAAGAATTTAAGGTGCAGTTCAGAAAGGGGTATCAGCAGTTCTGGCTTCAGAAAGATATTCCTGTTGCTTATCCTGCATTATAGACTATTGCAAAAAAGTTTTTGTTAGCTTTTCCATCTTCATACCTCGTAGAAAGAGGTTTTAGGGCGGTTGACAATCTTCTTACGAAAAAAAAGAAATCAAATGCATATCACTGAACGTGGAGATTTAAGACTATACCTCACTAATTTGAAGCCAAATATTGAACCATTGCTATCAGAGCATCAGGTTCATCCCTCTCATTAACAGTATTATATGTGTATTAATTGTTTGTAAGAATTTTACTAGGTTTTGATTTGTTTCGTTCCAAAGCTAAATATTTACTTAAATTTTGTGTATTTTTAATAAAGGTATGAATAAAAATTTTACATATTTTAATTTTTTTACAATTGTCCACTCTACAAAAAATCTAATCAAGCTGAACAGCACTATGTCAGCTGTCAAAAATACATTTGAAGTTAATAAGCTTAGGAAAATTCAATATTAGGCAGGCAGGGGGTCTAAGGAAAACAAAAAATCGGCAAGTGGTCTACGGGGTGAAAAAAATTTGGAAACTACTGTGGGAACCACGGTCGTCGCTAAATATTGTCAACACATACGGTCAACGACCGACGAAACGACCTTTGGATACCTTGACGAATTATATTTTACAGTCCAAAGGTCACATACCAAAACATTGACGCGGCCGGACATCGCGTCGCATTCTATAGTAGAAAGAGAACGCATCACGCTGTCTCGCCGGTTCCGTAAACAAATTGTTTACCTACAATACTATTTACGATATCTACAATACTTCAATTGACCATTTCTGCACGCACAGAAGCGAGATAAAAATATATTGCGGGCGCACTCCCGCGCCCATTCTGAAATGTTATAAATACCCACATACTGATAAATAAAACATTCATTCACCCTTCCGCATTGCGATTTAACATATTTTATTTATTTACCAACAACTACTATCATCATCTCTTCAAATAAGAAGCATTCTGCTAAACTACTATATGATCTATTGTCTCATCATCTGGACCACATTTGTAGTCAGGATCCTATACCTTCTGCAAAGACTAACAAAAACGAAGCTGCTCATTTTTCTCCATTGGGTCTCTGATAACTATAAGTCGGGAATTTTAGGATGAGTCCTGTGACAGCTCACAAATTTGCCCCAATACGACCTTATGTAATGTATTTACCTAAATAACTTGCTATTTATTAGAATTGAGGCTTATATTAAAGTTGATAAAATAATTAAAATTACTGAACATCGTTACAAGGTTGTATTGGGGCAAATTTGTGAGCTGTCACAGGACTCATCCTAGAATTTCCGAACCATAGCAACAGTTCTATATAATTTAGTTCGATCTATTTTTTGCACCCAGTTGTGCAGAGCATTTATATTTTTGAGCATGTCATGCAGTTCATTCTTATATCTCTTCCGTTGCCCACTGCACTTTCTTCTGTCTTCCTTCAATTCGCTAAAGAGAATATTTCTTGTGAATTCAAAGGAAATATAAACCTATTTTAATAGATACCATATTTGTTTAGGCAATTTATTTTGTGAAATATTTCCTCGTACATAAATGAAACAATAAACTAATAAATACAAAATATATTTATCTTAAAATATTAATAAATAAATTACTTTTTTATTCCACTATATACAATCATTTTCTGGACTGAGCAAAATCATTTCATTTTTAATATGTCTGTGTATCCTACAGTCGATAATTATCACTATACTCAAGAAAATGTAGCGTGGTCCGTGTGACGTTTGAAATGTCATGTCTCAAAGGGATGGGGTAAAATCGTTATTTTTTTACAAATCGAATCGTTTTTTTATAACTTGAAAAATTGTTTTTCTCTAAACTGACGTTTTAATTCCTAATTTTCATTATACTGACTTTCTAATCTATTGTATGATTTGTATCTATCTTAAAATAGGCCAAAATCTACTTTGAATTAATACTAATTACGAACATTTAATTTTATGTATAAAAAAATCAAAAATCCAATTATCGTACACCCCATCCCTAGCCAATGCAGACTAACGTAGTGACTTTTGACAAACGTCGCCAAATATTATTTGATTTTAACAAACTGACATTACTGAACGTCGTAATGTCAGTTTAAATTACTGAACATTGTAACAAAGTTGTATTGGGGCAAATTTGTAAAACGTCACAAGGACCATGCTACGTTTCCTTTAGTATAACTCCCCATCAGTATACAATACGGGAAAAACACTAAACAAATCTTCTAAATTGAGTCGTCAAGATGGTCAAAACCCATTAAGGAAAACTTTGTTAGTTTTGAATAAATAATAATTTACTACTTTTTCAAATGTTAATACGATTATATCATCATGCCGTGTTCCTTATGGGATAGGCAGAGAGAACAGATCTCCAAACTTTTCTATACAACTTTTTCCTCCTTCACATTCAATATATCTTCAAGCACAATCTTTTTTTTTTAAACCTGGCGAGTTTATTGCCATGCGGCAATCTCTTCCAACCAACCAGAAACTTATTTTATAGGCCCTAAGTGTTCACCAGACTGGAATCCTATTTTTTTAAATCTGGGTTCCAGCGGGGATCGAACCCGCAACCTCCGGATCGGCAGACAAGTGTCTTACCACCAGGCTACGGAGGTCGTCTTCTCTTCTAATCAAATCTCAAATCTTCTCCACAAGCAAAAAACAATCTGATGTCATCGCAGCCGGGCTCGCTCTATATTGGGGGGGTATCTCGGCCAGGGGGGTGTTAATGTCGAGTAGCACGAGGCTCGAATTGACAACCTTCAGCACGGAAGTCCAGTGCGTTACCGCGTGACAATACACCTCAAGCATCAAGGTGACCTTACCAGCATTTTTTTTAACCTGGCTTGTTTATTGCCATGTGGCAATCTCTTCCAACCAACCAGAAAGATATTTTTATAGGTCCTAAGTGTTAACCAGACTGGAATCCTATTTTTAAAACTCTGAGTTCCAGCGGGGATCGAACCCGCAACCTCCGGATCGGCAGACAACTGTCTTACCACCAGGCCACGGAGGTTGTCTAAAGAGGTCGTCGTCCACTTTCTAACTAGCTTACCTACAGAAGATGTACAGAGGGACTAATGACTTTTCAGGTCTACAGAACTTTGCTTATTTGAAGATTTGCCTCCGGGAAGACGAAAGACTTTTCTACACGTATTATTTGTATTTCAATATTAGGAGACCTCCACAGTAAAAACTCATATTAAGATGCAATTTTGCTAACTCCTACAATCATTTTTCCATATTTACCATCGCAAAATTGCTAACTCCAATAATTATCCATAAAATCATGATGCAATAATGATATTTAACTTTTTTTACTCGGAGTGTATCTCTTGGTCGTCTTCATATTTTAAGTACTAAAAAAATACTAATAAGATTTAATTTAGAATAGTTATGCAGTTTTATTGCCGCCCTGTAAAGATTGTATTTAGGGAGTAAGCAAATGTATAAATTAGGGTAGCGATATATAAGTGTATAAAAGATTCCGCTACATATTTGGTTTACCAACTCTACTGGGATTTTTTTCTCTACTGGGAACGTAAAGAGTTAAAGTATTCAGAGTGGTTGACCTTAATCTAAGATGAGATTTGGAGATACCCTCCCATCGAAAACAATCTTGGAAATATCGAAGAACCAGATTATTGATTTCCTACAACACCATAACTCCAACACATTATGTTGAACCCTCTCCTCCATCTTCAATCATTCAAATCTTTTAAATAGTGGAGTATTGTGACACTTCTACGTACTGCCTAAAATGAGATGTGCAGTCGCATTCAAAATTATTTGCAACTTATTGAGTTGTGTCATAGTTAAGTCCGAATGCAAACTGTTACATATGGTTAATGCGACAAATGATCATCGCATTTATTAATAAGTGGGAAGAGACTGCTAAATACTATATATTGAAGATTGGTAGGCCTTAATAATCCAATAATGCAAAAGGTTTCACCTCTAATTGCCCTTGCAGTCGGGCTCACCCTACATTGGTGGGGTGTATCTCGGCCGGCGGAATGTGGGATGAGCCCGAACCTTTTAATGTCTTCTCTCTTGAATGTATTTTTTTGTCATCTATTTATTTTCTGTGTTTTTTTTACCTTCTTGTTCTACGTGTTTAAGGGTGTGGGCTGAAAAACATCTGGTGTCCCCGTGGCTGGGCTCGCCCTATATTGGTGGAGTGTATCTTGGTTGGGGGGATGTTATTAGATGAGCCCAGATCTTTTGATAGCTTCTGTTTTTTAATGTATTCTCTTTTTAACGTGTTCTTGAAATGTGTCTAAATGTATTATGTATAAACTATGTTGCTATCAATAAACCTGTATTTATTTATTTATTTAATTAAAAAAAAACTTTTATTTAAAAAGATCATGCACACCTCCTTTGATACATGACACCAGTGTATTTTTTATAAAAAAAAAAGGTGCTGGAGCTTACTTCTTGTCAAGCGTTTTGTAAACCGTAAAAAAGGTGGTGGAGCGCCACTAAATTGCGCTCCACCGCAAAAACCATTGACAGTGTTTTTTTTTTAAAAAAAAAAAAAGGTGCCGGAGTTCACTTCTTGTCAAGCTTTTTGTATACCGTAAAAAAAGGTAGTGGAGCGCCGCTCCACTGCAAAAAAAGCACTGCATGACACTATAACCATTGTTGTTGCATTGAATATAACTATACTTGTAGCGTTGTTATAATTGAACATAAGTACAGTACTCGGCGGTAAGTAATACACATCGGGCTTAAGAAAGAGACTGTCGGCCATAGTCTGCTAATTTCCGTCTCTGTCATTCATACACGTGTTCCGTCGCGATTTGTCAGTCGTTGTCAAGCGTTCTAGGAACAAAGACGACGCTCTACAAAGCTGAAGTTAGTCAATTATGGCCGACAGTCTCTTTCTTAAACCCGATGTGTATTACTTACCGCCGGGTACTGTACTTCTCTCGTAATAAACTAGAATCATTCTACCTGAAGAAAGCCTTAAGATAAAAGGCAGAAATACGTGTATCTAATCATCATTATTTTAGCTGCCTTGATGTATCCATAGAAGAGAAGCTTTGATACTAATAAAAAATAGGGTGGCGCAACAAGAACTGCATTTTTTATTGCGTACTGTTGCATGATTAATTTATAGGTTATGTAGATGATGTATGTCCATTATAAATATTATACGTCTGACAGCTGAAAAATGGCGGCAAATTTTAAATATCAGTTCTTGTCACGCCCCCTATGAAATTAATACCTTCGGACAATAGAAATCGATATCGTGACATGATTTAAACTTTTTTTTTGGCGTCAATTGAACAATTTGGACTTGGAAAACATGTGATTCCAGCAGAGTGGAGCTATTTGTCATACTGCTGATGAAATAATGGCTTTATTACAGGAAAAGTTCTCCGACCGTGTCATTTCTCGTCGTGGAAATGTGAACTGGCCGCCACGATCGCATGATTTCACCCCTCTAGATTGTTTTCTCTGGGGTTACGTTAAATCTCAAGTGTACGCCAAGAATCCAAAAGGACCATCGATGACCTTAAATCTAACATCACTCGTGTCATTGCAGATAAACGTATTCATTTATGTGAGTCCGTTATTGAAAATTTTGCTCAAAGAGTCGTAATCTGTAACAGGAGCCGAAGTGATGATTTGGCTGACATTTTTTTTCATGCATAATTCCCATTAACACTTATTACATTGATTTCAATAAAAATGAATATTAAAAAAAAAACATTTTTTTTTTATTAATTTAATATTGGAGTTCTTGTTGCGCCACCGTATAGAAAAGAAAGAGATGCACGGGCATGCAGTAACGTACTGGATGTTCGTGCAAAATATCATTAGATCGAACCCTGAACCCTTCGAATGACAGATATTTTTACCAAGTAGTATTCGGGGGTATAAGGCCTATGACTTCACTGGCCATATATATTATTTTTTAAAAAAAGTTGAAAAAAAACATGCTGGTTATACTCCGATCGCTTCACTTTGGTGTGCCATCAGATCCAGTACAGCGATGTGGCCGGTGAGTTTGCTGGTGTACAACCACTCTCACTGAACACAGCTACGCTTTCCAATTGTATTGATCTTGGAATGGGGAGAGGATCCTTGACTGCGAGGCCCAGCAACGACGACAATAAATACATGTAGCAGGGATTAATGAAATTAGTGGAATAACAAAGCAATTTATTATTAAATATTGTAATATGGAGTTCCACAAGGATAAAGTCTTAGATAAATATTGTAATATGGAGTTCCACAAGGATGAAACCTTCGATAAATATTGTAATACAGAGTACCGCAAGCCTGAAACCTTTGATAAATATTGTGATATGGAGTTCTACAAGGATGAAACCTTCAATAAATCCATCTCCTTTATTTCACGTCAATTGCCTGCATTTCTTTTTCTTCGTGCTTGCTTCTTCAAACTAAGCAAAAAGTCAATCTCGCTAGTCTGTTGTAAGTTGATTTCTTCCCTACATTTGTTCGTCTCATCTACCTTGCAGCCTGGTTTGCTGTCGATCAAATGCAGTTCCAAACTATTATCATAACATACCGGTATCTTGAGGAATTCGTGAAAGACAAACCTTTCTTCCGTTGTCATGTTGCAAGGTTCCGCTGATCCCAATTTGTAACAAGTGCCATTCCCGTAAATTGGAGCGTACAACTTCTTGTTTTGTGATCTTTGGTTCGTCGCTTGTCTTGTCAGCCTTTTGCTCCTTTTATCTTCGTCAAGATTAAATACATACGGATCTCTTTGTAACTGTAGGATATCGTCGCTATTATGTTGTATTTTTTTTTCTGTATTTATGTATAACGAACTTTCTTCATTTTGTTTCGATACTCCTCTTTTATTTCTTGTTTCTGTTTCTTGATTTGTTCGTTGTTTTGTTCGTTTTTGTGGAGACTTGTTTAATTCGAAGCAGAGGTCCTGTGAGCAGATTGCGTATCCAGAAGTAAAACTGTACGAGACAACTTCATTCTTGTCACAAGGTCCTTGCTGGTAGAATTTGTAGCAATCTTCCTGATTCTGAAATATAAATGCATATTTTTAAATATCATTGATAAATACCATATTACATAGATTCTAAGATGCAAGTGTTTTTTAAGTGAAACTTCTATGCGCGCGGTAGAGCAAATTGGCCGGAGCGTCACGAAAAGTGAAACGGTGTATAATATTATTATTTTATTATTATAATTAAAATATTATTTATTATTATAAAATATTTTATTTATTAATAAATTATTATTAATTATTTTAATATTAATAATTATTCATTATTAATAATAATTAATATTATTTTAATATTATTAAGTGTATTATATTATTATTAAAATTATTATTAAAATAATTATTATTTATTATTATAATAAAATAAATATTTTTTGTTATATATTATTTCTACAATATATTAGTATATTTAACATTTATTAATTTTTTTTTATTTTAAATTATTTTATTTTATTTAATATTTTTTTAAATATTTATTAAATATTTAATATATAATTATAATAATATATACCTATATAATAAATAATAATAATAATAAATATAGGTTTATTGATAGTGATATAGTATGTACATAATACATTTAAATATACTTCAAGAACACATAAATTGCAGAGAATACATTAAAAAACAGAAGCTATCAAAAGGTCTGGGCTCATCTAATTACATCCCCCCGGCCAAGATACACCCCACCAATATAGGGCGAGTCCAGCCACGGGGGCCACGGAGCCCAGCCACACAGCCAATATAATAATAATATAATTATTAATATTATATGTTATTATAATACGAGTATTAATAATTATATTATTATTATATTATAATATAATTAATTAATAATATAATAGTATTATTAATAATGTAATAAAAATAATAAAATAATTCGTTCAATAATTATTAATAACATAAATATATTAATATGTTTAATATTAAAAAATATATATTTAATATTATTAAGTGTATTATATTATTATTAAAATTATTATTAAAAAAAATTTCAAATCGTGGGGATGGATAGTCATTTGAAAGTTTTTTGCGACCATTTTATTGGGTGTTGACATAAGTTGTGTCCGTTTTTTTCCAATTTAAAAATGAACACCAAAAGTCAAACAAAATGGTAAATGCTATACGTCATTCGAAAGAAAATTTTCTGTTCTACAAGATATTATGTTTGCTTTTATGTTACATATATTATTTTATTTGATTACAGCCTTCAAAATAGAATGTCAAGTAGATGAAAGTGAACATTTTCGACACCTCCTTCTGTTTGCGTTCAATAGAGGGAATAAAGCTGCCAAAGCTGCTCGCAATATTTGCGAAGTGTACAATGAAGATGCTATGAATAAAAGGACAGCTCGTCGATGGTTTTTGCGTTTCAATGACGGTAATTTCGACCTGAAAGACATGGAGCGTTCCAGACGACCAGTGGACTTCGATGAGGACCGCTTAAACCATTTTATTCATGAAGATCCCCTTCAAACAAAATAATATATGTAGCGTAAAAGCAAACACAATATCTTGTAGAGCAGAATAAATTTAATGTTTCTAATATGTCTGTCCTCAGTGAGATACAGGCAAAATACTAATTTACTGGGGACACGACAAACGAAAGGCAACAAACCCAAATTCTTTAAAATTATGTGTCCGAATTAAATTACCTGTTATTTTTTCGCAAATTGTGTATATTTCTTGTCATGTGTAAAATATATATTTCTTGTCATGTGTTAAAGCAACCTTGAAAACCCCTTAGTAGGAATATCGCAATGGATTCTTGCCTCCTTGTTTCGAGACTTCTATAGTTACACACCGTAAGAAGTTTGGCATGGTGAGCATATTTTGGGTAATCGCCCTTTGTTCTGTACCATAGATATCTGAGGATTTTTATTTAAATTTGTTCCGTATTATTCTTTTATTTGAGCTGATGAAGAACCCAAACTGTAGATGCATATTCCAATTTAGTTCTTACGAGTATTAGAAAATTAAATAAGTTTCGAAGCATATCGGTACTGTTACATTCTCTTGATATTCTCATTATAAAACCGAGTAGTTTGTAATAGTCCGATATCAAACTTGAGATATGGTTAACGAACGAGAGTCCGACATCAAAAGTTACGCCCAAATTTTTGTATCCAAAAACTTTGTTTAATGCTGCTCCCTGTATAATATACTGATAGTGGGTTGACATACATGTTAAATAACACATATACATTAATTTGGAGCTAACATATCTACATATTAACCGTTTGAGTGCCGAGGCGCGCGATCGCGCGCTTGCGCGTACTATCCAAAATTGCCAGGAGCGCGACAGCGCGCCCAAAATCAGTTGCCGTTTAGCACGCAACAGGGGAGGTCGCTCGCACGCATAAGTATTTTTTTATCTTTCTATGTGTTACATAAAGTGCATATTATAATATTATTAGTAATTACAATATAAAAAGGATTTGGGAAAAGAATTTTTTTAACCCAAAATGTCGGAATACGAAAACAGTTCGAGTGAAAATTATCGTTCTTCAAGTTGTGAAGCGAGTGATAGCGGGAGTGACATTGTGGTGCGCTGACATTGTGGTGCGCAGCAGCAAGGATCGCAGCGCTGTGAAGAGGAGCAACTTGATTTGTGCCCACTGTAAGAAAGGGCTCCATGGAGTCTGCGCGGGAAAGAACACATGTTAACTTTTTTACTTTTAGATTCCAGTTTTTGTTATAATTTTTGTTTACAATATATATTTCCATATTTTTTTTGTATTTTATTACCCTTGTAAATGTTTTTATAAAGAAAACACCGAAAAAATTATTAGAATTGGACAATTTTTGGAAGAGATACAGTTTTTTTTTCAAGACAAGGGTAAATGACATAAAAAACAAAGATTTCCTTGGCATTTTTAAGTATATATGAGTAAAAAACAATGGCACTCAAACTGTTAAAAGAGGATAATTGACTGCGTTGACAAGCACATATGCGTAATGATATTTTGCAACATCGTACGCCATATTGTAAGTTACGAAGACGGCCGATATAGACCAAGAATTGCTTTGCCATCGGCCTGTTGGCCATCCCCGCTATATAAGATAATAAAAAAGGAAATTAATCTATACCAAGTATTCAGTAAGTGGTTTAGATATTTCAAGTTGAATATATATTTAAGAATTGTAATGTACTCGTAAATGTCATTGAAATGTTTACAGCATTTTTTTTTTCTATGATAACATAAAAACACGTTCAAAATATTTACATCTATTAAGGATTGTTAATATGTGTAATGTTGGTTATCCTGGCAGATACTTGCCAGGAAGAAGATTTGAAAATACAATTTATGGAACTGTAGATATTGAAGTTTTTCTCATTAAATGGCCCTTCTTGAAATAGATATTAAATGAACATAAATAAACAGATAAATAAAAATGTTTTGCTACATTTGGTTGAATATTTATTTATTTATTGTAAATACAATCTGGCGGGTTTATTGCCAGGCGGCAATGTATTCCAACCAACCAGACAAAAGTAAATAAGTTACAGACGCAAAAAATAATCAAAAGATTATTAATATTAATGAAATTTATGGACATATACATATTAAATTAAAAGTGAGATATCATCAATCAAAGGAAAGGAAGGGATGGTGGAGAGGAAATAAAAATCAGGAATGAAACACATTATATGCATTAAATTACCAGTACAAAAATGCCACTTTATCTCTTCGAAAAACTGAATTGGGCTAGAAACTTTCACGGCTACGAAACTAGAGGTAGAGAGACTATTTTACTTATCCCAAACCATAACCTAACACTACTCAAAGGGTCCTTCTCATACTCAGCCAGCAAATGCTGGAATGAGTTGTCCCAGGCCTTGACGGAACGGGTGAATAGTTGTACCTTCAGAGATGCTCTAAAGCGTTATCTTCTGGGTGGTTAATGGGTTTCTCCGTGGTTAATTGTTTGTTTTTTTTTTCTTTCTTTTCTCTTTTTTCGCTGGTGGTGAATCGGGAATTGTGCATACGTGTTTGTGCGTTATCTCCTCATTCATTCTTTTAAAACTGCTTAACTATTTCAATGTATTACTGCCTAACTATTTCAATGTTGTTTCAACTATTTCATTTCCCATTTGTCATAATGTAAACTTAGGACACCTTTGAGGCTTTTCTTTATTCTCTTTCTTGCTGACAGTTAACCTGATGTGGTATATGTGGGTTTACTTTTTATTTTATGCCATACGTTTTTGTTTTTTTTATTTATTCTTTAATCTAGATATGCGAGGGTATGGGATGGAAGCCCCCCGATGCCCTTACGGTCGGGCTCGCCCTATATTGGTGGGGTGTATCTCGGCCGGGGGAATGTTTGTGGGATGAGCCCGGACCTCTTAATTTCTTCTCTCTTGAATGTATTTTTTTTGTCATCTATTTATTTTCTGTGTTTTTTTATCTTCTTGTTCTACGTGTTCAAGGGTGTGGGCTGAAAAACATCTGGTGTCCCCGTGGCTGGGTTCGCCCTATATTGATGGGGTGTATCTTGGCCGAGGGGATGTTATTAGATGAGCCCAGACATTTTGATAGCTTCTGTATTTAATGTATTATCTGCAATATATGTGTTTTAGAAGTGTTATTTAAATATATTTTGTACATACTATGTTGTTGTCAATAAACCTATATTTATTTATTATTTATTTATATTACTGACTAGAAATTAAGATTTTTTTCAGTCGCTTCTTAAAGTATGCCAAGGACGGAGCGAGTCTAACATTGATATGTAACTGGTTCCAGAGTCTCACTGCATGGACAGTAAAGAATGACGTAAAAAAAGAAGAGTGGTGTACTGGAAAGGCCAATAAACAATATATGTCTTAGCGCAGCAAGTCGGTGATCGGAAAGACGCTGAAAATTTTCGGCGAGATGAGAAGGGGCGGCGGGACAGTTAAAGAGATTATACAATATAGATAGTATGTGAATTTGGCGTCTATTTCTCACATTCAACCAGTTCAGCGTCTGGTATGATCGTACAATCAGGTTAAAAATAAATATTTGATAAACATTTTGAATACACAGCATTTTGTCCAGCTTTTCCTCCATAATATTCATACCAGAAGGCAATGAACTGGTTGAATGTTAGAAATAGACGCCAAATTCACATACTGTCTCTATTGTACAATATAATATTCTTAACTGTCCCGCCACTCCCTCTTATCTCGCCGAAAAGTTTCAGCTTCTTTCCAATCATGGATTAGCGCTACGCTCAAACAGAGATTGTCTATTGGCCTTTCCAGTTCACCGCTCCTCTTTCTTTACGTCGTCCTTTACTGTCCATGCAGTGAAACTCTGGAATCAGTTACCATACCAATATAAGATAAGACTCGTTCCGAATCATACCAATATAAGACTCGTTCCATCCTTGGCATACTTTAAGAAGCGACTGAAAAAACTCTAATTTCTAGTCAGTAAAATAATGTCTTTCATTCCTGATTTTTTTTCTTTTCGTTTCCTCTCCACCATCCCTTCCCTTTCCTTTGATTGATGATATCTCACTTTATATGAAAAATAATGTTCGGGTGATTGTCCGTCTTTGTGGGGTTCGTGGACATGTGCTCACGTATGTGTTTATGGATTTCGTGGGGATGGATAGTCATTTGAAGGATTTATGCGACCATATAACTAGCTTCATTTACATTTGTCTGGTTGGTTGGAAGAGATTGCCGCCTGGCAATAAGCCCGCCAGATTGTATTTCAATAAAAGTGTTAAATAAATAAATAATATCCAAATAACATATGTCCGCATAGTCCAAAATCGAAAAGAGCAGAGATCGCAAAAGTAAAATATTGATTTTAGTAGGCAGGAATCTTTGCAACACTTTAAGGGAATGAAGGCTGAAGAAGATCCTTTGGCTTACCTCATTTATTTGATCTCGCCATGAGAGAGTGTTATCCATTAGCACTCCTAAATTTTTAGTTATGAATAATCTCCATATAAAACGTACAATTCTGTTACAATCGATAGAAAAGCTACTTATAGTTCGGAAATTCTAGGATGAGTCCTGTGACAGCTCACAAATTTGTCCCAATACAACCTTGTAACGATGTTCAGTAATTTTAATTATTTTATCAACTTTAATATAAGCCTCAATTCTAATAAATAACAAGTTATTTAGGTAAATACATTACATAAGGTTGTATTGGGGCTAATTTGTGAGCTGTCACAGGACTCATCCTAGAATTTCCGAACTATAGGTGTTTTTTTTCATGTTAGCAACACAGTGTACACCATTACTGATTTCGTTTAGCATAATATAATTAAAGAGATTTAAGTTCATATAAACAAACAAATACATAAGACCTCTGTTTTACTTATAAATAAGATAATTTAAAATTTAATTTGACTTGACCTCAAAAGTGCCGTGGCTTTCATCAGCGCAGCCGCAATATCCGTTGCCAAAGACGTCGTACCTCGCCCTGGAGTCTATCCCAGGGCAATACTTCTTCTTTGCCTCCGACCTCTTCAGGCAGCTCTGCTCCGAAGGCCACCAGATCTAGAAAAAGAACCAAATTAACTATATAAGATCTCTACCGGAATTATCGCTATAAGCTGTTCAATTCAATGAAGTGCATGGCAGCGCGGTAACGCACTGGACTTCCGTGCGGAATGTCGTCGATTCGAACCCCGCGCTGTGCGCTGTACTCCCCTCGAACGACATAGGCACTTTTTTACGCCTAGTGTTCGATGGTATAAGGATGCCTATGACTTCGATCATATCTATTATTTTTTTTAAACTTGAAAACGGTATGGTTATACCGTTACATAAAGTGGAATAAACAGTATTATATAAAAAAAAAACAAATTACGACGACTTTAAACCTCCACAATGTTAATTCCTTAACTATAAATATTAAGATATGTTTTTAGAACATATATGACTGAAGTCATAGGTATCCTTATGCCATAAGCAATATTATAATAAGACTCTGTATATTTATTTGAAATACTTTAAAAATTTTGTTAAATATGGTAATTCTGCCAGGATTATTCTTTGTGAAGAGCTATATCACACTCCTTACACATGTACCGAGTCTCAATTCTCTTCTTGTGTGCAGCACATGCCTTGCAAGTTCTGAAGCGAGCTACATCCCACTCCTTACACATGTACCGGGTCTCACTTCACTTCTTGTGTGCAGCACATACCTTGCAAGTTCTGTGTAGAGCTACATCACACTCCTTACACATGTACCGGGTCTCACTTCTCTTCTTGTGTGCAGCACATACCTTGCTAGTTCTGTGGAGAGCTACATCACACTCCTTACACATGTACCGGGTCTCACTTCTCTTCTTGTGTGCAGCACATACCTTGCAAGTTCTGTGGAGAGCTACATCACACTCCTTACACATGTACCGGGTCTCACTTCTCTTCTTGTGTGCAGCACATACCTTGCAAGTTCTGTGTAGAGCTACATCACACTCCTTACACATGTACCGGGTCTCACTTCTCTTCTTGTGTGCAGCACATACCTTGCAAGTTCTGTGTAGAGCTACATCACACTCCTTACACATGTACCGGGTCTCACTTCTCTTCTTGTGTGCAGCACATACCTTGCAAGTTCTGTGGAGAGCTACATCACACTCCTTACACATGTACCGGGTCTCACTTCTCTTCTTGTGTGCAGCACATACCTTGCAAGTTCTGTGGAGAGCTACATCACACTCCTTACACATGTACCGGGTCTCACTTCTCTTCTTGTGTGCAGCACATACCTTGCAAGTTCTGTGGAGAGCTACATCACACTCCTTACACATGTACCGGGTCTCCCTTCTCTACTTGTGTGCAGCACATACCTTGCAAGTTCTGTGGAGAGCTACATCACACTCCTTACACATGTACCGGGTCTCCCTTCTCTACTTGTGTGCAGCACATACCTTGCAAGTTCTGTGGAGAGCTACATCACACTCCTTACACAAGTGCCGGGTCTCACTTCTCTTCTTGTGTGCAGCACATACCTTGCAAGTTCTGCAGGGTTTTTTTTTGTCAGTTGATGGAATACATATCAACACATGTTAAGATTATTATTATTATAAGAAGGCAGTAATCATAGAGGATGCCCTAGAAAAGTATGATTGGAACAAGATAGGTAAATTTTGAAATATGGAAAGGTTAGGTGTAAGAGAAACAGATAGATTGGTTTTTGAATTTAAACTCCATTTATCAAATATTTTTTTCTGGTCCTTTGTACATTACAGGTTTCCCTAATTCATACAAGGACCAAACATAACAAGGACAAAAAACATGTATAAAACAGTTCAACATTTTAAGACTTATAAAGAATATTGTAAAAATGTATATGTTACACTAAAACACTGTGACAAAATGTAGTCTGTAAGATTATATAAAAAGATTAAATTATTTCAAGTACTACACTCAATTCAAGAGACTTTTCCTGAAGGAGCTGAGTGACACATGAAACACGTCTATATGAGGACACACACGGTTAAACAGTGTGATTGCTCTAGCATGCCTACCGGCATTCCCAAAGTCTGGTTGGTTCAACTTATAGGTTAATAGAACAGTCTATGGGAGCTTTGTCTCAAATAATTGTTAATTCGGAACATGCAAACCAAGACTGTTCAGGACGGATGGATAAACTAAATTACCCCTGACCAAGCAAATTTGTTGTCGGTTAAATAAATTTTTTGTCCCTTAAATTAATTTGTTGTTGGTTAAATTAATTTGTTGTCAGTTAAATTAATTTGTTGTCAGTTAAATTAGTTTGTTTTCGGTTAAATTAATTTGTTGTTGGTTAAATTGATTTGTTGTTAATTAAATTAATTTGTGGTCGGTTAAATTAATTTGTTGTCGGTTCAATTAATTTGTTCTCGGTTAAATTAATTTGTTGTTGGTTAAATTAATTTGTTGTCAGTTATATTAATTTGTTGTTGGTTAAATTAATTTGTTGTCAGTTGAATTAATTTGTTGTAAGTTAAATTAATTTGTTGTCGGTTAAATTAATTTGTTGTCGTATAAAATAATTTGTTGTCGGTCAAATTAATTTGTTTTCGGTTAAATTAATTTATTGTTGGTTAAATTAATTTGTTGTTGGTTTTATTAATTTGTTGTTGGTTAAATAAATTTGTCGTTGATTAAAGTAAATTTTTAGTATAAAAAAAGTCAAATAAACGTTGAAATAAATTACATTAAAAAGGGGGACCAAATCACGAATTTAACATAACATAAGGGTGCCAAAAAACATACTACACTTAACCTAACTGAAGAGAAATAATAGAATAAAAAGAAGTGTATTAATGAATACCATAAACAGTGAAACTCTCACCTCATTATTTTCAATGCATTTCTTCGGTTTGCAAACAGGCTTTAAACTGGTCATGTCATATCCTTCTTTAGGCTCCTCCAACACCAACCAAAGTGTCTCGTCACCACAAACATCGTCCAAATTCAGTTTATGACAACCACCTTTGTACCACACCGACTTTAAAGCGAAACATTTCTTCTCTTCCTCGCCATATTTACCGATATCAAACGGATCAGAAGAAGGCTTTGAAGTCGTTCTCGGCCGTTGCCATGGCGCTACTGTTTCTTCGTCGTCAATGAAGATGAACCTATCTTCATCATCAGTCCCAACTCTTGAGTTTAAAGAGAGCTCATCTTCATTGTTATTAGTCATTTTGCCGTCGTTTTGATACAAGTTTTCGCCGCTTCTTTGAAAACTTGCTGGCACTGCATACATCGGTACAACTTTGTGTCTATCATCGTACCCTAATCCTATCTCAACACTTGTTGTATCATCAGCCTCTATTCTTTTAATAATAACTTCGTTATCATCTCCCACACTGGAAGAAGCGTTAAGATTATAAAGTAATTTTTCTTTGACATTAAAAATATTTAGACAACCACATAGGTTCCAAACACGATACAAACAATAGCATCTCTGGAGTGACTGATCGAATAATTCTGATTCGTAACACCTTTCTTGATACCAACCACAAAGGAACGTATAACATTTCCTAGCATCTTCGCTAATTTCATCCCTTAAATATCTGTTCCTTTGTTCCTTATTTTTTTTGCTACTGTCAAAACAGAAGTCACTCAAATTTCTATTAGAAGTATTAAAATAATCTTCTACATTGATTCCACAGGATTTTTTCAATGCATCTTCATCTGACATTCCTAATAGAGTTTCGCCAATAAATTCTGTTGTACCTGATACTTCTTTATATGCAGTTCTTGCGTATCTTGGGTTGATTCTTACAGATTTGAGTTCTCCTGATATATCATCTTCTAAATATCTTTGAGGCACGACGTCTTCTCTTTTTGCTCGGCCGTTCTTATTAATAATGTAACTATCAAAATTATCCAACACAAACTTTAAACCGTGGCCGGAAAATGAAGACACGCCGGCCACGATAGTCCTTGGTCCATTAAACACCACAAACAAAAAACCATAATTCCAAATGAAACTGCATACTTTGAAATTCATTGTAATTAATGTTTATTGTCTGATAGTTTAAGCAGATCTTTTTTTACACTTTACAAAAAGTTTTTTTCAAGTTCAACATAATTAGCTAGTTAATGACTTCCGTATTATCACTGGAGGAAAAAAAACACCATTTAAAATATATTGGTTAATTATAAAGAATGCTTTAAGAAGCGACTGAAAAACTCTTAATTTCTAGTCAGTAAAATAACGTGTTTCATTCCTGATTTTTTTTCTTTTCCTTTCCTCTTCACCATCCCTTCCCTTTCCTTTGATTGATGATATCTCACTTTATAATAATATGCTTATTTGGATCCCATTACATACAATGGCGTGCCGACTTCAATAAAGGTAAAAGTAGAAAAACCATTTAGACAGTCGATCGGAGCATGGTTGTTATTGCGATAGGATTTTGAGTACTTGGGCTTTCAGGATGAATGACGAGTGAAAAGGGTTTATGTGAGCTCGTGAGTGTGGGTTTCTTCTTGTTGTTTTAATTTTGGTTGTTTTTGTGTTTGTGTTTCTGTGTATTTTTTTTGTTTTAATTTTAATTTTTATTCTTATGATTGTGTGCGGTATATTGTGGGATGAATATTTTTGGTCTTTCTGGAGTGATGATGTGTGAGGAGTTGAATTTCGCAAGATGTTTCCAGTTGTAATTGAGTGTCACTGTTTGTCCGGTTGATGAGAGCGTGCAACGGGGCTTTGTTTTTATGTAATCAAAAATCGGAAAGAAGTATCGATTTATTTTTTCATGCAAAATATCCTCAGTGAGATACAGGCAAAAGCCTAGTTTACTGGGGATACGACAAATGAAAGGCAACAAATGAAAAGGAATGTTCGGGTGATTGTCCGTATTTGTGGGGTTTATGGGCATATACTAACGTATGATGAAGATCAAAATTGTCCATAATAGTATTTTGTGCCAACTTTGATCTATAGTAGTGAAACGTGAATGTGGATCAAGACTGATTCTTGATATTCAAATTTAAGTTAGTTTCCAGTTCAAGTATATCGTTTTAGTTTCACATTGACATTGTTTCCTATCGCTACACGCTGTTCCATATCCTTCTTAACTCTTTCATCATCTGAGGAAATACTCTCCAAATAGAAAAATTCTTCAACCTGCTCAAGTATTTCGTTATTCATCCATATACGAGTACATATATTCTGCATTTATTTTCCCTTTCACATTGTTCCATCACTATTACTTTGGATTTCGCAAAATTCATTCTCAGATCGTTCTCTTCGTGTCTCTCATACGATTTACTTATCGAACTCTGCTACATGTTCTTGTATAAACTCTGCTATGTGATCTCGTATAATTTTTGTATAAACTCTGCTATATAATCTCGTATAGTTCTTGTATAAACTCTGCTATATGATCTCGTATAGTTCTTGTATATACTCTGCTATATGATCTCGTATAGATATTGTATAATCTCTGCTATATAATCTTGTATAGTTCTTGTATGAACTCTGCTAAACAATCTCGTATAGTTCTTGCGTAAACACTGCTATATGATCTCGTATAGTTCTTTTACAAACTCTGCTATGTGATCTCGTATAGTTCCTATATAAACTCTGCTATATGATCTCGTATAGTTCTTGTATAAACTTTGCTATATGATCTCGTATAGTTCTTATATAAACTCTGCAAAATTGCTGCTCTTGTATAAACTCTGCTATATGATCTCGTATAGTTCTTATATAAACTCTGCTATATGATCTCGTATAGTTCTTGTATAAACTCTGCTATATGATCTCGTATAGATCTTATATAAACTCTGCTAAACGATCTCGTATAGTTCTTGCATAAACACTGCTATATGATCTCGTATAGTTCTTTTATAAACTCTGCTATATGATCTTGTATAGTTCTTGTATAAACTCTGCTTTATGATCTCGTATAGTTCTTGTATAAACTCTGCTATATGATCTCGTATAGTTCTTATATAAACTCTGCTATATGATCTCGTATAGTTCTTGTATAAGCTCTGCTATATGATCTCGTATAGTTCTTATATAAACTCTGCTAAACGATCTCGTATAGTTCTTGCATAAACACTGCTATATGATCTCGTATAGTTCTTTTATAAACTCTGCTATATGATCTTGTATAGTTCTTGTATAAACTCTGCTATATGATCTCGTATAGTTCTTATATAAACTCTGCTAAACGATCTCGTATAGTTCTTGCATAAACACTGCTATATGATCTCGTATAGTTCTTTTATAAACTCTGCTATATGATCTTGTATAGTTCTTGTATAAACTCTGCTATATGATCTCGTATAGTTCTTATATAAACTCTGCTAAACGATCTCGTATAGTTCTTGCATAAACACTGCTATATGATCTCGTATAGTTCTTTTATAAACTCTGCTATATGATCTTGTATAGTTCTTGTATAAACTCTGCTATATGATCTCGTATAGTTCTTGTACTCGTATAAACTCTGCTAAACAATTTCGCATAGTAAAAAAACATGAAAATTATGTATTTAAACACCATTTAAATATCGATATAGTTAAATATTTAAATATCTATGTTACCTACATAAAAAATCGATATTTGAATACAATATTCAAATATCGAAATTCTTTAGGTAGGGATGTGCTCATTGTCTGCAATAGTTCAGGGTTAAGTTATTTTAACAGCAAATAACAATGCGAAAGGTTCGGTTCACACTTGTAAAAATATCTTTTCAATTCATCCTTTTTTCGAGGCGAGGCATTATTTGATGATTTATTTATTTCATAACAAAAAACTGTTTTCCTCAATACACGGATACGTTTTTGTTTATGACCCGTCAAAATAGCTAAACAGTATTATAGTGAAGGTTTTTATTTGTCGTTTTTGAAGCGGTCTTTAATAAAAACACAATAATACCGCCCCGATACATCACTTGAATATCAAAGCTATAAAATCTTCACTTTGTGACTATTATGTATTCAACACTTCATCAGGATGTGGATAAAAAGAATTAATTCAAATTTATTTTTGAATTATTATAGCGTGCGCCTTATTTTATACATAAAAGCGAAGAAATAGTGCGACATCTATGTACAAATCAGAACTATTTCAATGATTATCGGCTATAATGTGCTATATGGGTATCTGTTTTGCGATTTGACTTTTTTTTTACTTCGGTCGAACTTCAGAGCGTTCAGAATCTGCTTGTTTATTGTCATTTATTTATTTTTTGGTTTTTAACATTTACATGTCTAAGGGTGTGAGCTAAAAAAAACATCTGATGTCCTCACTCACGATCGGGCTCACCCTCTATTGGTGATCTAGGAGAGTATGGTTAGATCAAGTGAATTATATTCTGAAAGAAGCAAATGTAGAAAGTCAGAGAAATCATAGATGTTGTATGATAAGGTATTTGGATGTGAAAGAGGCTAAAGATTTGTGTCGAATTAGGAAAGTATGGCACTATGTCCTCTCTGCCTACCCTGACAGGAAAATGGTGTGATGGTATGTATTATTTGTTGTCATTTTTATGTCAAGTGGATTCGAATCTCGAGTTAGAGCATTTTTAAGGAGTATCTGCTTTCTAAACGGCGTAAATCACGACGACCTCTGTGACTTAGTTAGTAAGACGCTTGTCTCCCAACCCGGAGGTGGCAGTTTCGATTCCCGTTGGAACCCAGATTTTTTTAAAAAGGTTTTCATTTAAGGCCTCTATAACATTATTATGGTTGGTTGGAAGATATTTCCACGTGGCAATAAACCCGCCAGGTTCTGCTGTATACAACAAAAGTATTGTGCTATAAAATAAAATTGTCCTTTTTTATAATAACATAATTATAGTATTGGTTTGATGCATAAATTTGTAACGTTTTTATTAGATTTATAATTTATTTTTTAAACTAACATAAACTCATCAATAATATATTTTCATTCTTGTTTACAATTGACTTCCAACGTTCTGGCAGTTTTTCGTTTCCACGCCTGAAGAAATCCGGCGGCTTAGAGGTGAAGAAGTCGTCAAGCCAGTGTCGAAAAGCAGCGTCGTTATTAAAGAATATTATTCGGAGATCGTTGGATAGAGAGCGGAAAAGATATAAATCAGATTGAGCATGATCAGGTGAATAGGACGGATGTGGAATAACCTCCCAACCGAGCTATTGAATAGTCGCTTTTGTAATGTTATCAGTATGCGGACGAGCATTATCAAGCTGAAAAATCACTTTTGATGTAGTCGTTTTTCTTAAATTGCGGCCTCAAAGCGACGAAGCTATTCGCAATAAACCTCAAAAGTGATAGTTGTATTCATAGTAGATGATGCCTGTTTTGTCCCACCAGATGCACATTGTATTAAATGGAGGAACACCAGCTTTTGTATGGGGAATTGCTTGTTCGTTAGGGCTCAGCAATTCCTTTCTGTTATTGATGTTGATGCAAAGGAACCATGTTTCGTCGCCAGTAACAATTTGAGATAAAAACAGTCGAGGTTGTAGACGAGCTGAACGACGACGAGTAAGCAAAGAAGCATAACGTTTGCCTAACTATAAGAACACGTAACTCCATATGAGTAACTTTACAGGAGAGAGAAAAAATGTCACAGTTTGTCCTGTGTAAACTTAAATATTGTTTTTTTTAAATATCTCTGATTGATAAAAAACATTGATTTTTTATCAATCAGATATATTCAACCTGTACACCGCATTAAAAATCAAATTCCACGAATCCTGTGCGCTGCACAATTTCGGCGTTTTTTAATTTCTAAGTTTAAACGCATATTTTGTTTAGAACCATTGATATTCGATTACACCACCAAGTAAACATGACATTCAAGTAATTTTCTGATAATAAATAATAGTCATTACTCTTAAGGAGACTCATTAAATAAAGGAGATAAACTAAACATTACGTAAAATACACAAAGGAATGCTACAGATCAGATCACAGGCGTTTGTGCTTCCCGCGAGGAACACGTTAAAAAAACAATATTTAAGTTTACATAGGACAAACTGTGACGTTTTTGCTCTCTACTGTAAAGTTACTCATGTGGAGTTACGTGTTCTTATAGTTAGGCCGACGATAAATTGTAACACGTGGATTTTTGTTCTTTTCGCTCAAAACCCATTTTTTTAACTTTACTCATCGAATGCAAATGTCGTACGATGGTCGCAATTCATGTTGTTGTCCAATTTATAAGTTGATTTAAGTGGATTATTGTGAATTGAAACGTTCTTCATTTGAATAGTGTGATCTTCTTGAACGTGAAGAATCATTCATGTCTCAATGGCCGTTTTCGAAAGGAGAAAATCATTTTCGTGTTGTGCTTTCTCCAATGGCGTTCTCCTCGTTAACGGCACAAATGGTTCAAGCAGCCTCCGACGCCTTAACTCCTCGGATAAACTTTAAACAAAAAGATATGTCGGAATTGTTGTTTTTTTTTTGTACCATTATTTTTAGCCAACAATAAACACAAACTTCCTACAAATGAAACAATCCAAGACGTGTTCAATAAAACAATATTATGCCAATAAAATTTTATACAAAGAGCCCAACATCATAAAATACATCAAAATTGGGAGGCTACGTTGGGCGGGGCATGTAGCAAGAATGGGAGAAGAGGAAATGCCTAACAAAGTACTCTTCTCCAAGCCCCAAGGAAGACGTAGCGTGGGTAGACCGAGGCTTAGGTGGATGGATGGGGTGCAGAATGACGCAAACGTGATTGGCATCAGGGGCTGGAGGAGTGCATCCCAGGATAGGGGGGAATGGCAGCGACTGCTGGAGGAGGCCGGGGCCCACAATGGGCTGTAGCGCCATTGATGATGATGATGATGCCAATAAAATTATATTGACATGCGTCAAAAAAAATCTTTCCAAAGCACTGTTACCTTGAAAAACAAAAACGCTACGAATGTATACATCAACTCAATATTTCACCAACTTATTTAACATCTTTAGACCTGGCGTCCATTATAATGGACACAGTAAAAAAGGGGGTAAACTGGTCGACATGATTGAAACCTTTTTGTAAATTAAAAACAAAAAATATACACAGTTTCTTGATGAAAAAAAATGCCGTTATAGTTGGTACCAAAAAAAAATAGTAAAATGGCAGCTGCCTCAAAAAAAATTTAAAAAATTTATCATATTTTTCAATTTGTTTAATTATTGTAAAAGAAATAGTAAACAAATTAGTTTTGAATATTTTCAAGGTAGGGACGATTTAAAAACATTTAATAAAGTTTCACACCAAATTTGAAGACAATAAATTGAATAGAACTTGAGATTTTATGTCGACCAGGTCGAAATAAGAGTTTCGAGAAAAACGCGTTTAAAGTATCGAGATTATTGTCCGAGTCATTCCGGTGCGGCGTAATTGCTGCCTCATTTATAGCTATAACTTCGTTAATATTGAGAATTTTTTAATTTTCTTTGAGAACATATTTTTAAAAGTCTATACTTTAAAAATATGTAAAAAAACAAAAAAACGATTTTTTCAAACTTCTAGAGTAGAATATACCCCCCCCCCCCTTAAATGTTTTATTTAGTACAAAATATTAAGTAAAATGTATCATAGTATAAATAGGCCAAAACCCGTACGGCTGTCGAATACTTGGATTCTCTCCGAAAGTAATTCGAAATTTGAATCTCGGTGGATCCGTGATACTGAACGAATTTTAAATACCTAACTAACAATTTTTGAACCGATATAAAAGGGGACGTTGTATAAATTATATATATAAACAAATTTTACATTTATGAATATATATTCATAAATGTAGAATTTGTTTTACTTCCGTGAATATTTCAGTGGTTGCAACTAGTCAAAAATAATACTTCTTCCGTAAAATTGAACGCGAATTATAGCCCAGTTTTTACTTTGGCAAAGAGCGAGGTCATCAGAACCACTTTCTAGCAGTCAGAGCCGAGACAAGGTATCTAGACGCCTAGGGGCATTCAGAAATGCGCCCCAACAAAATAGATGACTTTTTTTTTCAAACTTATTTAAAAATAGTCTAAAAAATATATCCTCTTCAAAAACGGGTCAATTTAAGACGTTCGGTTACTTATGTGTGTGTGTGTGTTTATGTATGTATGTATTTGTGTATGTATGTATTTGTGTATGTATGTATTTGTGTATATTTATATATGTACACACTAAGTTGCTATAAAAAAAACTATATTTATTTATTTGAGTTAATCTGAGGTGGTATTTGTGAGTTTAATTTTTTTCTGTAATTTATTTATTTCCTGTTTTTTTTTTCTTAATCTGCATGTACAAGGGTGTGGGCTGAAAAACATCTGGTCCTCACGGCCAGGCTTGCCCTATATTGATGGGGTGTATCTCGGCCGGGCGAATGCTATGAGATAATCTAAGACCTTTTGATAGCTTCTCTCTTAAATATATTTTCTGCTATTTATCTTGACACATGTGTACTCGTATGTGCAATTTTGGAATATATTAACATACTAGTTGCCACCCGTGAAATATTCACAGAAGTAAAACAAATTCTACATTTATGAAAATATATATTCATAAATATAGAATTTTTTATAAATGTAATTTATTCATCGTCTTTTTTTCACCAGTTCAAAAATTGTTAGCTAGGTATTTTAAATTCATTAAGTTATCACGGACCCACCGAGATTCAAATTTCGAATTACTTTCGCAGAGAATCCAAGATTCCTCTCTCGCTCTCATGTATTCAAAATTCAATTCTCGTATTCTTTCTTTGACGACAACCATCGTACGGGTTTTGGCCTATTTATATTATGATGTACATACCATGTTGCTATCAATAAACCTATAATATATTTATTTATTTATTAACCCCTACGACATAAATCAACGAATCAAAATTAAAATGTCTGCAATTTGTAATATTATTTTTCGAGCTTTCAAAACGGTAATTAATAAATTTATCGAAATTGATTTCAATAAAAATAATTGTTTAAAAATAAAATATTTTGTATATCCCTGGGAGCTTACGAGGGTAAGTCCGATCTACCTTTCCGTTATAAGCACAGGGTTCCGAAGCATCATCTGTTACCTGAATAGTCCACCTACAGTATTAGCTGGGAGGAACAAGGTCTGAGTGAATGTGATGGAATACAAGTAGCCTGAACGAGTGGACATGTACGTGCTAAATGATTAGTTTTAAGAATTGTTATCTAGTTATAACTAATATGTAGGCGTTAACTATTTCTAATAAAGTATAAATTAAGATTATTTAAAATAAAATAAGTTCATAGTTATAATACTCGTATATAACTTAGATTAGTTCTTAATATATACATTTGTATACATATAAGTATAGCCTTTGGGCAAGTGTTTTTTTTTTTGTAGATTACTATATTAAATTTTTGTCAAATGTATTCAATTATATACGTTTGGTCAGTGTTATTGCATGGAGTGGAATCATGGACCCTCGAAGTTGGTAGTATGAACCGACTGGAAGCATTCGAAATGTGGATGCACCGGAGAATGCTACGGATACCCTGGACGGATATGGTCAGCAGCACAAGGGTTCTTCAAAGAGCCAAAGTTGATAGAGAGTTGCTGACTAATATTAAAATCCAAAAGGTGTCCTATTTGGGTCATGTACTTAGAGGAGCAAAGTACAAATTACTGCACCTGATCATCCAAGGCAAAAAAGAAGGTCGAAGAGATGTTGGCAGGAGGCAAATCTCCTAGCTCCGCAATATACATGATTTCACTGGCATAAGGAGCGTTGGGGATCTTTTTCGGGCTGCCGGGGACAAAGATGTCTACTCTCAAGTGATATTCAATGTTGGAGGGACCTGACATGACACTGGGAAGAAGAAGAAGAATTATATATTTATATTATTTAAAGCTTTTTTAGGCCTAGATACATACATATCATTCTTGGCCTAATTGGTGAGATACCTGTGTCATAACTTGGAGGTTGCGGGTTTGTTTCTCGTTGGAACAGAGATTTTTTTTAAATGAATCCAATCTGGTTTTCCCTGAAAACCTCTTTTGCCATCTTTCTGGTTAGTTGGAAGAGATTGCCACATGGAAATAAATCCGTCAAGTTGTATTAATAACAATAACAGTATAATGTATTGTAATACCATCACATAGTTTCTCTTGAAGTAGGCAGAGCAGACACAACGGTTAACTTTTCAATTGACACACGTCTTTCGCTTCATCTCCATTCATACACATTCGCATACAACTTCGGCTTTATTTTCAAAATATACTTACTTGATACAACTAAACTTTCCTTAGCCTTCCTCTATCCCACCTTCTACTCACAATTGCACTGTATACTTGTTTAGTTCTACTTTTTCCATCCATTCTATGTTCATCCATGTTCTAAACGTCAAAATCACATCTGAATTTTATTATTTTTCTTACTTAATACATAAACCTTAATAAATCAATCCATCCCTTTATTCCGTATTCTATCGAACATTATCATCACCCAGTGCATTATTTTCACTACACACATTACTACACTTTCATCTGGCAAAAAACTGTTAACTTGCTGAAGTGCCACAGCTTGCACAGATAAACCATTACACGTATAAGCATTTTCCATCTACAGAATAACTGACAATCATAATCGATTACGAGATTATCTATCTAATGTATCTATGATATCTAAAAATACGTATATCATATATAGTATGTCTCAGAATGAGAAAGATTGTTACAAATTCAACCAGCAATGATCTTATAACTGTTACAATGTTGTCCTATTAAGTTTCAAATAAAAGTCGGTATAAAAGACTGACTTTTTATGCCAGTCAATTTTGGCACCCTTCAGTTATCGCGCCTGGAAACAGTGACCAATTTGTCGCATCCTTGTTCCGGTTCTGCTAATCGTATCTGCATGACTAGTGAACCAGACCACTGCTTGGTGATGGTATTTCGCTTTGTGGTTCTTACTTTGTGACTCAAGAAATGTCAAAGCACTTCGTGCCAAGCATTATAATTAAAACACGCTTTTGACCTTTCAAGTCGTGAAAACCTTAATCCTTTCTTTATACGAGTATAACATGTTTTTTAATCAATCTTTTAATTCGAGTGGTAAATCGGTTTTAAGATTTATGTATTAAAAAAATCAGTATAAGTAACAAATTGCCTGTAATCACTCCCTAATATCAAAGCTTCGCTCACTATGTTGGCCGTGAGCGAAGCCACCTAATACGGGCACACGCATCACTCCGCCGGCACGCGCACATCTCATGCCAAAATCTAACCAATCTACTTCGTGGGCCCGCAGGCTAAACTTGGTGATGGTCGGTGATGGACTTTTCCCTTTTGCTTCTATGTTTTCCATATCCTCTCTTCTAACTCCTATCTACATAAGTATTATATATCCGAAAACATTTCAACAACTGTTCTACTCCCACTTATTTATTTATTTGTTCAACACATCATTGTATAAAAATCTGACAGGTTTATTGTGAAGCGGCCATATAATTTTCAGCATCTTTCCAATCATGGATTAGTGCTATGCTCAAACAGAGATTGTTTATTGGTCTTTCCAGGTAACCGCTACTCTTTTTTTACATCGTCCTTTACTGTCCATGCAGTGAGACTCTGGAATCAGTTACAAACCAATATAAGACTCGCTCCGTCCTTGGCATGCTTTAAGAAGCGACTGAAAAACTCTTAATTTCTAGTCAGTAAAATAACGTGTTTCATTCCTGATTTTTCTTTTCCTTTCCTCTCCACCATCCTTTCCTTTCCTTTTGATTGATGATATCTCACTTTATATGAAAAATAATGTTCGGGTGATTGTCCGTTTTTGTGGGGTTCGTGGGCATGTTCTCGCGTATATGTTTATGGATTTCGTGGGGATGGATAGTCATTTGAATGATTTATGCGACCACGTAACTTGCTTCATTTATTTTTGTCTGGTTGGTTGGAAGAGATTACCACCTGGCAATAAACCCGCCAGATTGTATTACAATAAAAGTGTTAAATAAATAAAATAATAAATAAATAAATAATATATTTAAACCAATTAGACAAAAAAAAACAATAAAGGAAGTGACATAGTCTTAAAAATATTCAAATCCATTATTTACCTGTAGAAATTATTCAAATCCATCATTCACCTGTACAAATTATTCAAATCCATTATTCACCTGTACAAATTATTCAAACCCATTATTCACCTGTACAAAATTTAATTAACAATATATGTTTATGATACACAGTAAAAATAAAAAGATATCATCAATCAAAAGAAAATTGGAAGGGATGGAGAGAGGAAAGAAATATTAGAAATGAAACTCGTTACATTACTGACTTGAAATTAAGAGTTTTTTCAATCGATTTTTAAAACATGCCAATGAGGGAACGAATCTAACCTAAGTTTGTAACTGGTTCGAGAATCACAATGCATTGACTTAACGTGGAGAAGAGTCATCAGAAACTATCATGGGAGTCACGATGCTCAGTCATGAGCTACACGACAGGATGATGATGATTTTTTTTCTTGTTATTTGATGTAATTTGATTATACCTGTATCTTATTTAAAATAAAATAAAATAAATAATCATTGAGATGGTATGGGCACGTTGGACGCAGAGCACCCGATCACATTGTGAACCAGGCAATCTCCATGGATCTTCCTCGAATAACAACCAGAGGAAGACCATATAATTCTTGGGTGGTGCAAAGAGATAACCTGATGCAGAGGCACGGCCTGGGGGACGTAGTCCGGGACAGAAGAGCATATAACCTGAGGACGAGGAGAGCTCACCTCATCAGTCTTCGCAGACAATGAGTTGGGATGGAGCCAGGGAGAGAGAGAATCATATATCATGGTAAGACCAAAATATTCAGCAAGATGTTTTCGAATCTTACTGGACTTGAAACACAGAGATGGATGGAGAGAAATCATCAGAGACTATCATGGAAGTCATGATGCTCAGTCTTAAGCTACACGGCAGGATGATAATAATTTTTTTCATTGTTATTTGATGTAATTTGATTATACCTGTATCTTATATAAAATAAATAATCATAAATTATGTTGTGACCAAAATATTCAACAAGATGTTCCCGAATCTTATTCGACTTGAAACACAGGGATGGATGGAGAGATGTCATCAGAAACTATCGTGGAAGTCACGATGCTCAGTTTTAAGCTACACACGATGATGAATATTGTTTCTTGTTATTTAATGTAATTTGATTATACCTGTATCTTATTTAAAATAAAATAAAATAAATAATCATGTGTTATTGTTAGGCTAAAATATTCAACAAGATGTTCCCGAATCTTGTTGAACTTGAAACACAGGGACGGATGTAGAGAAGTCATCAGAAACGATCATGGAAATCACGATGCTCAGTTTTAAGCTACACACGATGATGAATAAAGTTTCTTGTTATTTAATGTAATTTGATTATACCTGTATCTTATTTAAAATAAAATAAAATAAATAATAATGTGTTATTGTAAGACTAAAATATTCAACAAGGTGTTCCCGAATCTTATTGGACTTGAAACACAGGGATGGATGGAGAGAAGTAATCAGAGACTGTCATGGAAGTCACGATGCTCAGTTTTAAGCTACACACGATGATGAATATTGTTTCTTGTTATTTAATGTAATTTGATTATACCTGTATCTTATTTAAAATAAAATAAAATAAATAATCATGTGTTATTGTAAGGCTAAAATATTCAACAAGATGTTCCCGAATCTTATTGGACTTGAAACACAGGGATGGATATAGATAAATCATAAGAGGCTATCATGGAAGTCATCATACTCTGTCTTAAGCTACACACGACAGACAGGGTGATGATGAATATTGTTTCTTGTTATTTGATGTAATTTGATTATACCTGTATCTAATATAAAATAAAATAAAATAAAATGAATAATCATAAATTATGGTAAGCCCAAAATAATCAACAACATGTCCCCGAATCTAATTAGACTTGAAACATAAAGTAAAATGATAAATTAAACTTGTTGTTTTGTTGGTAAGATCTTCTTGCATATTTACGTTCATTTGGTCGACAGGTTTAAGACAAGGACACTTGCTTTTTCTATTAACTTTAAGGAAAAAAATGTCCATAAATACATAATACACCGCGTCACTCAATAGCTGAATGTCAACGTAGCGACGATTTATTGCGAACAGTCCTTTCCAACTTTGTTCTTGTGTGTCGTTATATTATATACGACTACAGCCCAAAAGTCTGCAGGCTGAAGAAAGTAGAACGTGTTTGGACAGATATTATGTTATAGTTAAAATTTGATATACCCTCAATAATATATCAACTAGAGTCGATAAAAGCTGTGTTGTTGCGTTATATTCTGAAATATTAAAATTAAATGAAGTTTCTTTCAAAAGAGAATTTTGTCTATAGAGATGATTTATACAGCATATAAACGTCGTTTTATTTCGACCGCGAACCGATTACACTGCTGACACTAGATTCAGAGTCGAAACAACACGTATTTTATTGATAAAAGACGTGTTAGTTCGTTATATTCTGAAATATTAAAAATGGAATATCACGAGGTCAAGTTTTTTTCAAAAGAGAATTCAACATTCGAAGAAAATTTTCATAGACAGTATCTAAATATCGTTTTATATCGACCGATAATCAACTCCACAGCTGACACTAGATTTAGAGTCGAAACACCACGTATTTTATTGACCGATTAAAATCGATAAAAGACGTGTTGGTTCGTTATATTCTGAAATATTAAAAATTGAGTATCACGAGGTCATCAAGTTTCTTTCAAAAGAGAATTCTACATTCGAAGAAATTTTTTAAAGACGGCGTCTAAATATCGTTTTATTTCGACCGAGAACCGACTCCACTGTTGCCATTAGGTATCTAGAGTAAGCTATTACTTCTTAATCGTTGTCCCTCGATCCAAAATGATCATCGGAATCAAACACAAGTTGGAGAAAGTCAGGAAAAATTCATTTGCTTTGATTGCATGTCATTTTTTTTAACTTGAGGAATTGGGACAACACACTTTAGAGAACTTCAAAGTCAACTAAATATCAAGTCGCATTAAGTCTCCAAATATTATCCAATAGATTTTGTATTACACTTTCTCAAATATCGTAAAATGGCAATAAACTTTGTTAACCCAAATAATATGATAATTGGTCTTCAAAAAGCCAAGATTCTTAGAAAAAACAGCTAATATGATCATCCCTACTTCAGAATGTACTAATTCATTTAACATATTTACAATTGAATACAATCTTCTTGGTCGATTGCTCATGACTAAAGGTTGTGATCTCTCCAGCCCATCTGTCCAGCTCTGACCAAGACAATTCACCATCTCTCCCTACTTTGAGCCTCTCGGAGTGCAACGTTGGGCCTCACAGAGGACCCTGTTGCGTTCCTGAGTTGGTCATTCCATCAAATTTGTGGGTTACCTTGGCATAGTTGTTCCTCCACAGTACCGTTTAACATGAGTGTTTCAAAATTCTCCTCTTTACTACTTGTTATATGGCTAACATTAGAATTAACAAAAAAAATTGTATATTTACATCCATTCATGCACATTGGTTCAAATCCTTAAATGAATTTAGACGTTTTTCTTTATCGCATGCTTAACACTGAGCGGCGTGATCGTCTACTATGTGTGAAAATTCGTGCACCACCTGTCTCCATCCTTCATGGTCCTGGACCATCTTGAATGCAACGTTAATTCCTTTATTTGTTTCATCCATTAATATGACACCTGGTTCTTGCTCGTTTCCTTTCATCTATCACCATGATCATCAGCTTCTCTAGGTTTTTTTTTATTATTTCTGGCAACATACCCAAAGTAGTTTAGAATTGTTTCCCTGTTTATTGTCGAAAGTCTTTCGGTAATCTCTAATTCTTGGATTATAGGTTCGCCTTCCTGTTCATGGGATACGAAGCATCCAAACACCACACCTCGAAGGTATCTATCAATTTTCTTTATTTCTTTCTTTTCTTTCGATGGTCTTACAGCCCATATCGAGCTTTGGCCTCCGTCAATCTTCGCCTCCAACTCCTCTTGTCTTCCGCCACGACCCTCCAATCCTGCGCCTATAGCAGTCGGGTTGCGTCTCTCTCAACTTCGTCCTCCCATCGCAGCCTTGGCCTGCCCACTCTCCTTCTCCCACCCGGGTGTCCTTCCAGGATTTTTTTGGGTGCTTACGATGACGGCATTCTCTGCACATGTCCGGCCCATTTCAATCTGCTCAGTCTGACATGTACAGATAGCCTGGGAGCTTTGTAGATATTAAACAGCTCGTCGTTGTATCGTATTCGCCAGGTTTTCTTTCTAACCGTCCATATTTCTACTCCATACAGTGCTATGAAAACACTAGACTTAATTAGATGAATTTTAGCTTTTCTGATTATAGACGGTCAATCTATATCTTTGTTAGACAAGCTGATTTTGTAATTCCAATGCGTCTTTGGATCTCTACTTCACTTCTTCAATTCCTCGAAATAAGAGTCTACGTAGACAAATTCGTTGACCTGTTCACAATTCCTTAACGAGCCACTTCTTATCCACGAGAACTTCGTCTTGCTTTTATTTATTTCTGGTCCTAGTTAACGTCTCTCTATTTCAACTATACTCGAGAAAATGCAGCATGATTCCCGTGACGTTTGAAATGTCATATCTCAAAGGGATGGGGTAAAACAGTTTTTTTTTACAAATCGAATCGTTTTTTGTAAATCGAAAAATTGTTTTTCTCTAAACTGACGTTTTAATTTCTAATTTTCATTACACCGACTTTCTAATGTATTGTATGATTTGTATATATATTTAAATAGGTCATGATCCACTATGAATTAATACTAATTACGAACATTTAATTTTATGTATATAAAAATCGAAAATTCAATTATCGTATACCCCATCCCTTGCCAATGCAGACTAACGTAGTGACTTTTGACGAACGTCGCTAAATATTATTTGATTTTAACAAACTGCCACATTTTTGCTAATTTGTAACAAGATGTATTAATTTGTCATTATTGTTAGTTTTACGTAATGTATTTACCTAAATAACTCGCTATTTATTAGAATGGAGGCTTATATTAATGTTGATAAAATAATTAAAATTACTGAACGTCGTTACAAGGTTGTATTGGGGCCAATTTGTGAAACGTCACAGGGACCATGCTACATTTTCTTTAGTATACATAAAGGTGTTCGACCATCTCATCTTCATTATTAACTTTAAGTTCTGTTTTCCATTTCATCCCATATGTTTCCATTCCATAGAATGCTACGGAGAATAACATACAAGAGATTTAGATCAATTTGATAAATCGATTTTTTTAAACATTCTTTACGCACGATTTATATGCACACAGTCCGTTAACACGAGTCATGGAATGCAAACAGCATTCTTAAGATATTGGATATTTATCCAAATACGGTATTTTGGATAATAAACGGTATTTTGGATAATAAAATAATCCATATACGGTATTTTGGATAATAAAAAAATCACTTTACATAAACATATCATCAAATTGGGATATATAAGTATAATTAATTAGCGGGGTCAATATTTAAACAGAGTACAGTGAAACCCCGTTTTAACGTGCCCGGAATTCACGTTTTCCCGCTATTTGCGTTCAATTTGTACAATCCCGTTTTATTTTAGTACATTTAGTACCCGCTTTTACGTTTTTATTTCCCGTAATTTACGTTTGAAATATTTAAAATGCAAATCAATCTATAAATATATTTAATTAAATGCGCGACGATTTAAAATATTTGAAATTAATATTAGGAAGCAGAAATGTGTTGTTTCTATTTATAGACACGTGTCCACCTGCACCTGCAGCGCTCATGGTCAAGGTTACACGAGTCGTGGAATATGATGCAATTGGTGGGAAATTTAGCGAATCAGAGGCAGGCAGACTGGGTATGTATTTGGTCAATCTATGCTTGTGTTTTAAACGTGTCGGTCGTGTACATACAATTTCAATTGTCGATTGTCGTGTATTTCGTGTGTCAATTTACATTTTTTTAATTTCTTTTAATTTTTCGTTGAATCCCTTCAAATAATGTCTCAGCAAAGAAAAATATTATCGATTCAAGAGAAAAGGAAAATTCTCGAAAAAGTGAATAAACATGTTGGTTCACGTGTTTAGCTCGCGCGCGATTTGGAGATACCCATTACAACTTTGGCTACGATAATAAAAAATCGCGAATCGATTGAAAAAAGTTTTCCGATTTGCGTGATTATCTAAATAAAAAATAATTTTCAATTTATCATTTTTTTCCAGCCCCGAATCTACGTTTACCCTCCAATTACGTGTTTTTATCAGTCCCTTTAAAAACGTAAAAAACGGGGTTTCACTGTATATGCATATATGATTAATGTTCATGTTATTTAAAAATCGATATATGTTATGAGTGAATTATGAAATTGCAATCGCTAATTAATAATAACCGAAAATAATAATAAATAATCATTTCTGAAAGGTTAATTGGCTGTCCATGTCACTCGAAGGGTGCTTCACTTGATTTCAGATTTTATTATCATCGGATAAAAAAAAAGTCCACTATCATCTTACTTTTCGTCACCATCATCATTATAATCATGATCTTCCTTTTTGTCAACATTGTAATCATAATCATCTCCATCACCTTCTTCTTCTTTATTTTCATAATTATTGAAATCTTCTTCATTATTTTCATCATCTTCTTTTTTTTTTTCATAATTATAATCATAATTTTCTTCATCATCTTTTTTTCTTCATCATAATAATCATAATTTTCTTCATTATCTTCTTTTTTTATTCATCATTATAATCATAATTTTCTTCATCATAATCATAATTTTCTTCATCATCTTCTTTTTTTCTTCATCATCATAACCATAATTTTCTTCGTCATCTTTTTCTTTATCATTAATATCATAAGTTTCTTAATTATTTTAATCATGATCTTCTTCATAATCATTTTCTTTCTCGTCATCATTATAATCATAATTATCTTCATTATCTTCTCCTTTTTTATTTTCATAATTATTGAAATCTTCTTCATTATTTTCATCGTCTTCTTTTTTTCATCATTGTAATCATAATTTTCTTCATCATAATAATCATAACCTTCTTCGTTATCTTTTTCTTTGTCATCATTTTATTCATTATTTTAATCATAATCTTCTTCTTATGTTCATCTTCTTCATCATTATAATCATTTTTTATTTCATTACCTTCATCATTATAATCATAATCGTCTTCATTATCTTCATAATCTGCTTCGTCTTATTTTTCTTCAATGTTATTATAATAACCTTCTTCATTATATTCGTCATCTCCTTTTTTTATAATTATAATCATAATCATCTCCACTATCTCCATCATTTCCTTTTCTTCATCATTATAATCACAATCTTCACTATTTTCACTATCATCGTCTTCTTCTTTTTCTTCATCATCATAATCATTATCCTCTTAATTATCATCATCATCTTCTTTTTCTTTAGCATATGATGCTAAAAAAATGAACGATTATGAATCGTCTTCTTAACCATCAACCTCTTTGACAAACTTTGTTGTCTAGTTGGTAAGGTGATTGACTTCCATGCGGGAGTTTCGGGTTGGATTGCTGATGGTACCCAAAAATATATTTATATTTATAAAAAGTGTCCATAATCATGTTATTTTCATCATCATCTTCTCCATCATCATGACCTTTTTCTTCTTCCTCAAAATTATCTTCTTTTTCTACATCATCGTGTCCATCTTCATCATTATCTTATAAAACCTCTGTGGCCTAGTAAGCAAGGTATTGGACTTTAATCTTGGAATTTAGAGTGGAATTCCCGATGATACCCGGAAAAAAAGGCTCCAGGTTAGCAAAAAAGTTTGTCTGATAACGATACTCACAAACTGCAGACGTGTGCAAATATTGTTGTCTCAATGTGAAGGCAGTATTACCGAAACCTGCAGTTAACTGAAGACTTGACAATATTGTCTCTTAGTCACGCTCTTTAATATGTTTGAATTATCAATCCTAATTTATTAAAGAATAACAAACGAATGAATGAATGTTCCGTTCTAAAAAATAAATTATTCATATACAAGCTCAAACAAAACGATTGTATTATATTGTATAACACTTTCGTTGTATACAGTAACAACCTAGCAGGCTTGTTGTTATGTATCAATATCTTCCAACCAACCAGGAATATGTTAAATAGGCCTGTGGCGGTCGTCGCACACTCAGTCGCACACTCGGAACACTGTGGGCGTCCATACACACACGGTCAATGACCGATGAAGTGACCTTTGCATTCCTCGACAAATCTAAATAAACAAGTCCAGAGTTCACATGCCGGCCATTCAACCCGCAGCCCGGAGCGGACCGCATTCCATACTAGTGCGAAAACGCACCACGCTTGTCTCGCCAGTTCCGTATTTGAATGATACCTACATACAACATTAATCGTTTTTGCATTCGCAGGAACGAGACGTAGGCATATCGCGAGCGCATTCCCGCGCACATTCTAAAATGATATAAATACCTACGTTACTAATAAAATTCCTCTCTTTTTCCGCATTGCGATCTAACGAGTTTTATTTATCAACAAATCATAATCATCTCCCCCTTAAGGACTAGCTCCTAAAGGCCTAAGTGAAAACCAGACTGGAATCTTTTTCGAAAAAATCTAGATTCCAACGGGAATCAACCCTCCAAACTCCGAGTTGGGAGACAAGTGTCTTACCAACTAGGCCAAGGAGGTCATCATGATAGTATGTTTCCTCAAATATCTCAAAACAGGTGGTATAAGGTGTTATGTTGGATTTATTTTTTATATATTATATATTTATTCATTTGAAACTCGTTTTCAGCAAAATTCGATTAAAATTAGTGACAGAATGAACATTTTTAATCGATCGATTTTGGCGGCAAACACACGGAAATAATCGCCTCCTTCCTGTTTCCCCCCATTCAAGACAATACACGAGCACGTTATTCGAATTTAATTATCTCTCTGTATTATCTACAGTACATCAAGCGATGGATTAACCATTAATTGACTTGTAATTTTCCAACAATCGAAATTACCCGTCATTTGTTTACTTTCAGCGACGTGTTGAATAGATTCTTTGAAAAATGTTTCATCGAAAAATACAATTACAGTTGCTCGATATTTGTTTAGTTTCAACTATGTGGCAAAAAAGTATGTTTATTTACTGTAACTTATTTATTTTTATGTTGTTTATAGTTAAGGCATTAACGTTGTGAAGGTTTGTAATTTATTTGAATCAAACACTGTTTATTCCACTTTTTGTAACGGTATAACCCTACCGGTGTCAAGGCTTTCACCTCATCTTCAGGGGAGCACAAACAAGACTAAATTATGTTCGAACTGGTACCGATATACACGCTTCAACAGTTGGGGGCTGAGGGGTGAGGGAGGCATGGGACGATTTCGGCCAAGAGTGGAGAGATTTTTGGGGTATAACTGTTTACCAGATGTTCGGATCGATGTACTGACTTAGACATTTCTATCTGTCCAATTTGGCTGTCTGAGGCCCTAGAAATTTCTAAGTCAGTACATCGATCCGAACATCTGGTAAACAGTTATATCCCAAAAATCTCTCCACTCTTGGTCGAAATCGTCCCATACCTCCCTCACACCTCAGCCCCCAACCGTTGAAGCGTGTATATCGGTACAAGTTCGAACATAATTTAGTCTTGTTTGTGCTCCCCTGAAGATGAGGTGAAAGCCATGAAACCGGTAGAGCTATACAGTTACAAAAAGTGGAATAAACAGTGTTTGATAAAAATAAATTACAATATTTATTTTTAACTATTTAATTTACATGTATAAAGATGTGGGCTGAAAAACATCTGATACCATCAGGGCTGGACTCACCCTCTATTGGTGGGGGTGTATCTCGATTGAGGGGGAGCTATGAGATAAACCCAGACATTGTAAAAGCTTCACTCTCAAATGTACAAGTACCCGGCGGTAAATAACACACATGGCTTTGTAGAGCGTCGTCTCTGTCGCACGATGCGCCAACAGCCCGGTACGCGAAGGAACACGTGTATGAATGACAGAGACGACGCTCTACAAAGCTGAAGATAGCTGATTATGGCCGACAGTCTCTTTCTTAGCCCGATGTGTATTACTTACTGCCGGGTACTTGTATTTTCTACTCTATCATCTTGAAATATACTATATATGTAAGCGATTTCAGGTTCATACTGTTTTACTATCAATAAACCTATATTTATTTATTTATGATAAGTTGATCTCTGTAATCTCCTACTGGCAACATGTGGCATATTTAATGGCCCAGATACAAAAGTAAATAAATGATTTAGGTATTTTATAATAGTTAAACTTTTTTATATACGAGACATATCCAGAAACTAAGTGTACTGAATTTTTGTAGGTTACAATTTTTTTTATTTAAACAAAAAAATTACGTGGTTACCGTAGTACATATGTAAGCTATTTTTCGACATAGTCGCCATTCCTCTCAATGCAGGTGGTGAAGCGGGGTATCAACTTTTTAATGCCTTCCTCGAAGTAGTTTCCCGCCAACCCCTCCGTCCACTTCTCCACCTCCTCCTTTACCTCCTCGTAGGTTGAAAACCTTTTTCCACCCATGTGCAGCTTCAGGGAGGTAAAGAGATAGTAATCTGAAGGTGCTAGGTCAGGAGAATACGCGGGATGGTTCAGGACATCCCATTTAAACGAGGCGAGCAGTTCCTTTGTGACGTTGGCCGTGTGTGGTCTTTTTGGTTTAAATGGGATGTCCTGAACCATCCCGCGTATTCCACTGACCTAGCACCTTCAGATTACTATCTCTTTACCTCCCTGAAGTTGCACATGGGTGAAAAAAGGTTTTCAACCGACGAGGAGGTCAAGGCGGAGGTGGAGAAGTGGACGGAGGGGCTGGCGGGAAACTACTTCGAGGAAGGCATTAAAAAGTTGATACCCCGCTTCACCACCTGCATTGAGAGGAATGGCGACTATGTCGAAAAATAGCTTACATATGTACTACGGTAACCACGTAATTTTTTTGTTTAAATAAAAAAAATTGTAACCTACAAAAATTCAGTACACTTACTTTCTGGATATGCCTCGTATTTGTATTGTACAACACTTTCGTTGTATTCTCTACAATCTATTCTGCTCAAATTTGTATCTAACTAACGTAATCTGCAGTAATATAAACCGCCTTTGAAATCTGATACTGGCGAAGCGTAATAGCGTGTACCTTGAACATCTCGTTAGACAAATTCCTCGCTTCCGGAAGAGCTACAAATCTAACAACGTTTATCTTCAATTCAACAGTTGCGAATCATCAAGTTGCCAGATGGGAAAAGAGACTGATGATTGAATAATTATTATAAAAAGACAATTTAAATTGCGTTATTTAGAGAAAAAAAACTCTCCTCAAAAGCGCTCTAGCTCGAGATTCAACCACACTATTATTGATAGATCAAAACTGTTACAAAATAAATTAAGTGTTAGACTACGAGGGTGGTCACTGTGTCCATTAAAAAAAGGTTCTTCCCTGCATTTGCATATATTTAAAAAAAAACATATTTGGTAAGAAAACTGCAGAAAATAGCTTAAACAGCGTGATTCAGGAAACAAATATAATAGAAGAGAGATTTGTGATATACTCGTAGATAGAAGAGTAGCTGTAAGTGTAATGCAAATGGATGGAGAAACATTACCAAATTGTGACTCCTTTAAGTATCTTGGGTCACTCATCCATAGCGACGGAGGATGTGCAGCAGATGTAACACATAGAATTAGTGTGGGATGGATGAAGTTTAGATCAATGACGGGAGTTCTATGTGATCCGAAAATGTCAGTCAAATTAAAAGGAAAAGTATACCAAACGACTGTCAGACCCGCACTCATCTATGGCTCCGAATGCTGGACGATGTATAACTCTTACTCTAGGCAACTAGAAACTGCTGAAATGCGCATGCTAAGATGGTCAGCAGGTGTGTCCCTAAGAGACAAAATAAGAAGCTCACGCATTCGTGAAAGCCTGGGTGTTACAGACATCAACAGCAAGATGGAGGAGAGGCGATTGAGATGGTATGGGCACGTTGGACGCAGAGCACCCGATCACATTGTGAACCAGGCAATCTCCATGGATCTTCCTCGAATAACAACCAGAGGAAGACCAAAGAATTCATGGGTGGTGCAAAAAGATAACCTTGACATTGCAAAAATATAACTTGATCTGATGCATAGGCACGGCCTGGGGGACGTACTCCGGGACAGAAGAGCATACAACCTGAGGACGAGGAGAGCTGACCCCAACAGTCTTCGCAGACAATGAGTTGGGATGGAGCCAGGGAGAGAGAAGAGTAGCTGTAAGTAATAGAGTGAATGGTTGGTCATACTCGTACATTGATAAAGATAAATGCCTTCACTGTCCGGAGTGTTTGCAGAAAATCAAAACTAACTGTTCGCAAGGACACATCAAGTCCAGCGTACAGCGGTGCGTCTAGTGAGTTTGCTTATGTGCAATTGTTTGCTCACTTAAAAAAATAGGTATAAACATTTGTAATAGGTAGTTACTACTAAGCGCCAGTACGATGATATTTCAGATTAAAAACGGTCCACTTCGTTACCCTTCAAGACAAGAATTAGGACTTCAAAATCACAATGAAATATTTGTTTAAATTCCCATATGTGAAAGTAACACAATGAAGTGTTGTATAAAATATCGCTGGCAAAACCCTTCGTGATAGAGTACGAAACACAGAAATTTGAAGGATGTGTGAAGTTGAAGATATTGTCAGATGGGGACGACAGAGAAGAAGGTTCTGGAATGAACACGTATCCAGAATGGCGGAACCAAGAGCCGTAAAAATGGCCAGGGACAGTATCCCCCAAGCGAGCAGACCTCCAGGGCGACCTCCCAAAAGATGGAAAGACAGCTGGCAGTCGACGTCACAAGAGGGTAACAATGATACAGGACCATAACAGGCCAACAGGCCTAAAAAAAGAAGAAGAGTGTAGTCTTCAAGTGCTTCCTAAAGCTGCACACGCCACCCATATACTAACATCCTTATATAAGAATGATCCTTATATATAAATGCATGACCACGCGATAAGGCATTGAACTTCCGTGCGGAAGGTCTCCGGTTTGAATCCTGGTCCTTGCTAGTAATTTTCCACCTAGTATTCGAGGGTACAAGGATACCTATGACTTCGGACATATATACCCTTTCAAAAATCTCCGTTCGCTCCGATCGTCTCATTTCGGTGTGCCATCGGATCCTGTACAGCGGTGCGCCTAGTGAGTTTGCTAATGTGCAATGGTTTGCTCATTTAAAAAAACTTCACAGATCCTCGACTACTAAGCCCAGCAACGAAGACGATACTTATATGACATATTTGTCAGCGTATTAAATTTAAAGTGCTACGGTTTAGCTTTTTCTTCGATTGCTTCATATTTTTACTCCCTACCAAAAGTTAAGTTACTCGTATATAGCTGCAGATGGAAACTCAGCAGAGACACATGACACGCATGGCAACTAATGAAATGTTCACCATCCCTAGAGTTAAAACCTATTTTAATCAAAGGCAATATGCTTATTTGGTTCCCATTACATACAATGGCGTGCCGAATTCAATAAAGGTAAAGGGAGGAAAACCATTTAGACAGTAGATCGGAGCGTGGTTGTTATCGCGACAAGATTTTGAGTACTTGGGCTTTCAGGATGAATGACGTGTGGAAAAGATTTGCGTGGAGTGTGGGTTTATTTTTGTTGTTTTTATATTTGTATTTCTGTATATTTTCGTTATTATTTTTATGATTGTGTGCGATATATTATGGGATAAACATTTTTGGTCTTTCTAGGGTGATGATGTGTGAGGAGTTTGATTTCGCATGATATTTCCAGATGTAATTGAGTGGCACTGTTTGTCAGGTTGATGAGAACGTGCAACGGGGTTTTGTTTTTATGTAATCGAAAATTGGAAAGAAGTATCGATTTATTTTTTAATGCTAAATATCCTCAGTGGGATACAGGCAAAAGCCTAGTTTACTGGGGACACGACAAATGAAAGGCAACAAACCCAGATCCATTAAAATTGTATGTCCAAATTAAATTACCTGTTGTTTTTTCACAAATTATGTATATTTCTTGTCATGTGTAAGAAATATAAATAAATAAAATACCTAATAACACTACAGATTATAAAGTAAATCTTTACAGATCATCAGGGAAAGTACCATCGAAATCAATTCGATTTGTACTTGAATTATTCGAATACAAACAAACGCTCGAAACGTGTATAAATTAGTGAATATTGAATAAATAAATTCAAACTGCTATCAATATCTTTCCTAAAGAAAACAACTTAAAAACACCTCAGAAAATATCATACACAATCACTTAAAAACACTTTTTTTTGTAAATACAATCACTGAGAACTCACTAAGATATCTATATTTAGAGAATGAGCAGTGGTCACCGAACAGAGATAGACTGTTGATTACCACAAATTGGGTAAAACAGAGACAAATAAGGCCACCGAGACGCCCAGGTCGGATACAGACCACGGATTTACTGACAACACTGGCACGATGCGACACTCAGGCGCTCCGTGTTGCAAGGTTTTATATCTCGAAATATAACCGCGTGTCTTAAATTCGCGAATATTAAAATTGATTTTTTAATTAATCATAATCACACCTATAGTTCGGAAATTCTATGATGAGTCCTGTGACAGCTCACAAATTGGCCCCAATACAACCTTATGTAATGTATTTACCTAAATAACTTGCTATTTATTAGAATCGAGGCTTATATTATAAGTTTATAAAATAATTAAAGTTACTGAACATCGTTACAAGGTTGTATTGGGGCAAATTTGTGAGCTGTCACAGGACTCATCCTAGAATTTCCGAACTATAAGTGATATTCATTCAATTTAAGGTAATTTTTTGAGTTACTATACGAGTACTTCAGAAAACCTAGGATGGGTCCTATGACAGTTGAAAAGTTTGCCCCAATACAACCTTGTAACGATGTTCAGTAATTTTAATTACTTTGTCAACTTTAATATAAGCCTCGATCCTAATAAATAGCAAGTTATTTAGGTAAATACATTACATAAAACTAACAATAATGACAAATGTATACATCTTGTTAAAAATTAGCAAAAATGTGGCAGTTTGTTAAAATCAAATAATATTTGGTGACGTTTGTCAAAAGTCACTACGTTAGTCTGCATTGGCTAGGGATGGGGTAAACGATAATTGGATTTTCGATTTTTTTTATACATAAAATTAAATGTTCGTAATTAGTATTAAGCCATAGTGAATCTTGGCCTATTTAAAGATAGATACAAATCATACAATACATTAGAAAGTCAGTATAGTGAAAATTAGCTATAAAAACATCAGTTTAGAGAAAAACAATTTTTCAATTTATAAAAAAACTATTCGATTTGTAAAAAAACGATTTTACCCCCACCCCTTTGAGACATAACGTTTAAAACGTCGCAGGACACATCCTAGAATTTCTGAAGTATACAACAAAGAAATTATTTGCTCAATCAAAGCCCAGTTATTCTAATTGATGTCAAAAAATATAGATGTTCTTCTAGCTTGGATTCCTTCACATATTGGTATCACTGGTAATGAATGTGTTGATTCCTTGGCAAAGGAAGCATGTTCTGCCTGTTGTCCTCAATCTAATTTTTCACAGCCAGTAACTGAGCCGTCTTCGATTTTTTCATGACATTCTCTCGGGTGCTGTAACGCGTTCCGCGAAGCGGTTTTTTAAGTCGGTTGAACAGGAAAAAGTCGCAGGGAGCCAGATCAGGCGAATTCAAAGGCTGCTGCTGTTTTTGGTCAAAAACTCATGGAAATCATGTCTTTCGCGATTTCAACGTGGTCCTTTTTTTGCATGATATTGAGGTATTTCGGCACCAGTTTTGCAGCGACACATCTGAGGCCCAAATCACTAACCAAAATGTTTTGAGTGGATTCATAAGCGATGTTCAAGTCCTCTGGTAGCTCTCTGATGGTCAATTTGCGGTTTTCGGCCAGCATTTCTTTGATTTTATCGATGTTTTCATCGGTTTTCGACTGCCACTGCGTTTGTCATCCCCGACCAACTCACGACCATTTCTAAAGCGTTCGTGTCACCAAAAAACACTTCTCCAACATTTCGAAGGTCTGCGGACCGTTAAATCCGTTTTTACACAAAATTTAATGCAAACTCGTTGATGCACAGTTGATGTCATTTTCAAACTTAAAAAAATCGAAAACACGCACAAAAGTAGATGTACTCAGTACAGCGTAACTTTTACAAATGTCAAGCTATGACGCTGAAATTTGGAAGAATGTGTCAATGATAGATGTGGTAACCTAACAAAAAAGAATTCCAATCGGGTGACTGAAAGCGCCACACGGTGGCCGGTCCTAAAAATAACACATTCGACTTTGTAGATTTTCCGATATATTTGATAGTAACACATTCGACTTTGTAGATTTTCCGATATATTTGATAGTAACACATTCGACTTTGTAGATTTTCCGATATATGTTAGTAACACATTCGACTTTGCAGATTTTCCGATATATGACAGTAACACACGGTCGCTTATTCCAAAATCGCATTACACTGTAAATATATTTACTAGGTAAGTCCAGAAAGTAAGTGTACTGAATTTTTATAGGTTACAATTTTTTTTATTTAAAAAAAAAAGTTACGTGGTTACCGTAGTACATATGTAAGCTATTTTTCTACATAGTCGCCATTCCTCTCAATGCAGGGGGTGAAGCGGGGTATCAACTTTTTGATGCCTTCCTCGAAGTAGTTTCCCGCCAACCCCTCCGTCCACTTCTCCACCTCCTCCTTTACCTCCTCGTCGGTTGAAAACCTTTTTCCACCCATGTGCAGCTTCAGGGAGGTAAAGAGATAGTAATCTGAAGGTGCTAGGTCAGGGGAATGCGCGGGATGGTTCAGGACATCCCATTTAAACGAGGCGAGCAGTTCCTTCGTGGCGTTGGCCGTGTGTGGTCTGGCATTGTCGTGCAGCAGGCAGACTCCCTTTGTCAACATGCCTCTCCTCTTGTTCTGAATCACCCTCCGCAATTTTTTTAGGGTCTCACAGTATCTTGCAGAGTTGATGGTCTCCCCTTGAGGCATATATTCAATTAAAATTATGCCTTGACAGTCCCAAAACAATTTCGTCAGTCACAATTGAAGGTCTTCCGCTCCTCTGATCATCATGCACAGACGTACGACCGTTTTTAAACTCGCGACACCACTTGTACACACTCGTACGATTCATAGCTTTATCACCATATGCAGTTTTCACCTCATTATAAACCTCAACCGGAGGTTGTCCCTTCCAAACGAGATAACGGATGACGCCGCGTATTTCGCACTTGGCGGGAGATTGGATTGACATTTTTCACGAAACGTGTTGTCGCGTCGACACTTCTCAACGTACTGACCTCAAACCAGTCTCGTTGCGGAGGGGAAGGGTCAGGCTACACGGAAGTGTAGCCAACATGTCGAAAATAAAATCCATCCGTTCGTGAGAGCCTCAGTACACTTACTTTCTGGATACGCCTCGTATATGGTTTATGTCGCATTTTTCCTCCAAGATAATAAAAAGAATTGGTATTCCCAGTTCACTGTTATTATTTTTTTACATCATCCTTTACTGTACATGCAGGGAACTCTGACCAACTTCATAGCCTAGTGTTAAAATTCTTGACTTCCACCCGGGAATTTAGGGTTCGACTCCTGATGTTATCCAAAAAAAGGGGTTAAAAAATTCGTCTAGTAACAATCCTTGCACATACTGAACAGCCGTGTTGTCAACACGTTCAATAACGAACAGTGAATTCACTACCTACTCCAGAGTTTCTAAACTCAAAAGCTCGATTACTGAAGCTGAAGATAATATTGTCTCCCAGCCAAGCTTTTCAATATGACTGAATCACTAATTTGGACATATTTAAGTATATCATATGGAAACAAGAAAGTGATGCTCTGGAACCAGTAACCAACGGATGTTAAACTTGCTCCATCATTGGCATGTTTTAAAAAGTGATTGTGAATAACTTTTATTCAGCAATGTAACGTGTATCATTCTTTCATCTCATCCTTTCTGCATTTTGATTGACAATATTTCACTTTTATTTTTTTGATAAAAAATATACATTTTTCATGAATTTTATATAATTTTAAATACATAATTATTTGAATTTTTTTGTGACAATGTAGCTTCCTTTATTTAATTTTGTCTGGTTGGTTGGAATAGATTACCCACCTGGCAATAAAACCACTTGTTTTATATACACATTATTAAATGCTAATAAAGCATCAAATCTTTCATAACACAATGTATATAATATATGACCTTTGTGGCCTAGTTGGTAAGAAGCTTGTCTCCTGACCCAAGGTTTGCGGGTTCGATTCCCGTTGAAACCCAGATTTTTCCAAATAAAATTTCCAGGCTGATTTTTATTTAAAGCATCTTTAACACATGTCTGGTTGGTTGGAAGTTATTGCCACATGACAATAAGCCCGCCAGGTATACAGTATACAATAAAATGTAATATGATACTATAATATACATTCAGCACGTTTGGAGTCAATTTAGAATCGAAAATTTTCTCAAAATTACCTGTATCCGAGAGATACAAAACTACTTTCCAGAAAATGTTAATTTTGTTAAGAGAAATTGGTGCAAAACATATTCTCGCGTATGAAGAAAACGTGAAATGTGTCGTGCAATCTGAGAGACAACGACAACGCTCAACTTTCGAATGAATAGTTCCACAGGAGTTATACCGGTCTGTCAACTCCTCAGCTGTACTACAGCGATTCTCAATTGACGCATTATTGCCCCCCTGGGGGCGCGATATTAATTGTAAGGGGGCGTTGTAATTTACAGAATTATTCAATTAGAACTTTCGAGATTCTGGTGTCGCGTGCTCGTTGTTCTCTACACGTGGCTCGCAATACTGAGAATAGACTCCCAAGAAATATCCTCTTCAGCGAACTGATGGAGGGTAGAATGAAGCACGCTGGTCAGCGCAAGAGATATAAGAACGTACTGTATGAAACGCTTAAATATAAGAATAGCCAGCACAACTGGGAACAAGCAGCACTGGATAGAGCCAAATGACGTGGAACTGTTGCTAGTTATCAGGGACCCAATGAAGAAATAAGATGCAAACAAGCTGCTACAAGTACTGAAGCTCCTATATGCAACAGCACATGCTTATCATAAATTGGCTTACATAGTCATATCTGGTGGCACCAACGTTAGGTTCGCTGAACACCCACTTTGTATCGTGTCTTCTATTATACTTGTCACGGGTAATATCTTCTTCTTTTTATTTTAGGCATATTGGCCTGTTATGGTCCTGCATCATTGTTCCCTCTTATGACGTTGACTGCCAGTTTTTATATCGTTCATACCTTGGAAAATTCAAACTATCTTTTTGACTATTTAAAAAAAAAATTTTGAAAAAAGGGTAAAAAACTTGAAATTTTTTTCAGACAGCCGCCATTTTACATTTTTTTTTCGTTTCTTTGGTACCAACTATAACGACATTATTTGTTATTAAGAAACTGTGTATAATTTTTGTTTTAAATTTACAAAAAAGCTCCAATCATGTCGACCAGCTTACCCCTTTTTTTTACGACAAGATATACGAGTATAACAGCTGATAACATCTTGAAATTTAAAAAAAAATTCAAAAATTTTTTTTTGTACAAATCATCAATAAACAAACTGTAAAAAATGTACAGGAAAAATATTTTTAGTTTAATTTTATTTAGTCGCCCGAAATTCACGCCTCTCGAGAAGAATACTCCCATAAATAAATATGGGTTTATTGATAGTAATATAGTATGTACTTACATACTTCAGGAAAATGTCGAAGAAAATACATTTAAGAGAGAAATTATCAATAGGTCTGGTCTCTTCTCTTAAGTGACTTTGAATATATGTGTGTATGTATGTGTATATATGTGTGTATATGTATATACTTGAGCCATTTGAGATTTGCAGACGATATCGTTATACCATATTCTCACAAAACCCGAATGATCTTCAAAACCAACTACAAGAATTGGCAGAGGCCAGTAAAGAAGTTGATTTAAAAATGAATATATCAAAAACCAAATATATGAGGAACAGCTTTTCTACCCCAAAAGCAATAACCGTAGATGGAAAGCCGCTAGAATTTGTCCAGGAATATGTGTATCTGGGCCAACTTATTTCCTTTGTAGGTGGCATATCGGAGGAAATAGCACGAAGGACAAAACTATCGTGGAGCTCATTTGGACGCTTGAACAACATCTTCAAAAGTAATTTCCCAATATCTTTGAAGCGAAAGGTCTGCAACCAGTGTATTCTCCCAGTACTTACGTATGGCTGCGAGATATGGACGCTCACAGTAAAGAACACACAAAAGCTCCAGACCGCACAAAGGGGCATGGAGAGATGCATGTTAGGATATACTAAAAGAGACCGTAAACGAAACACCTGGATTCGCAATATAACAAAGATAGAAGACGTAATAAAGACGTGCAAGGAAATGAAGTGGCAATGGACAGGACACGTAGTCAAAATTTCAGACTCCCGATGGACGTCCGAAATAATCCAATGGTACCCAACAGGCATAAAGAGGCCCAGAAGAAGACCATAGGTACGCTGAATGACATTCTGACTACGTGTCCTGTTTGGGAATCTGCCATTTATGTTTGGGAAGCTACGTTTACTGCCCAATGCCACTTTGGCCGCTTCATCCAATTTTATGCATAATTAAATTTTTGCACAGCATAGTTCAAACGTAACGAATTGTTTTTAATATTGAAACAATTAAAAACATATTTAAGATCCACACTTAAACAAAAAAGACTAAATGCATTAACCATATTATCAATAAAATCAGACATAACAATGAATATGGAATGACTTCGTAGATACATTTATAAAGAATAAAACAAGACATAAACTGTAGGGGATGGTTGCGTGGCGCTAAATATATCATAATTCAATGTCACCATTCGAAACGGAAAGGGGTGAACATTTTTTAAACCGATTCACTGTTAGAGATGAGATATGCCGTCCCACATACTCGTATATGCGCGCACCACGCCATGGACGAGATATCTCGTCAATACTTTGGTACCTAATTACTACGTCACAACTAAATATTATTGACAAATTTATAAATCAGCACACGCACTGACATCTATCCAAATCATATACAAACTTTTTGTATTGTTTCAAATCATCTTTGAACCACTTATCGACATATTTCGAAGACATTTCTACGTGACAGCTGTAAACGTCACCATTCAGAGCTGTCTCTTTTTAAAGTTGTAGCCGAAATCCTTAGCTCCTTGTTTATAAAGATCGCGATCTCAATTATTTTCGTACTTGGGCATTTTTTTCAAGTATTTTTATGGTATTCTTTTTAACTCGCTGGGAAACTATACTATTATTATTTTTTATTAGGATTTTTATTGATAAACACTGTTTTAAGAGTTATATTTTACAATATCTGGTAAGTCAATAATTAGTTATATGATATTTTAAGAAAAATAATGGAAATTGATCGAATTATTTTTTACAAATTATGTTCGGCCTGACGAGATTCACCATATTTTTTGCAGCAGATTAAAGATTAATGGAATATCCCCATTGTATATTTTTAATATGTTTAAAAAATGTTGTTTGGTGGGGAGGGATGCAAGTAATAAACTGCCTAGGTGTGCCGTTTATACTAACGCGGCACTGTGCATATTGCTATCCCCGTTTAGAACATACGGGATTACGCGCTTTTTTCTGGTACGAGAAAGTTAAGACATGGAGCATTCCGGACGACCAGTGGACTTCGATGAGGACCGTTTAAACCATATTATTCATGAAGATCCCCTTCAAACCACCGTCAAATTGGCTGAGCAGATGAATTTTAGTCACATGACTATATACCGCTATCTTAAATTAACGGGAAAAGTCCAGAAGTTTGGGTTCCACATGTTTTGAGTGAAAACAACAAAAATCAACGTTCGACAATTTCTGCTGGTTTGCTCGCGCGTCATCGAGCTACGCATGGCCACAAGCAAAGGTTCCTTTACCGCATCATTACTGGTGATGAAAAAAGGTTTGAAAATGGTGATGAAAAAAAAATAATGATGAAAAATGTTTGAAGGGGATCTTCATGAATAGTATGGTTTAAGCGGTCCTCATCGAAGTCCACTGGTCGTCCGGAACGCTCCATGTCTTTCAGGTCGAAATTACTGTCATTAAAACTCAAAAACCATCGACAAGCTGTCCTTTCATTCATATCATCTTCACCGTACACTTCGCAAATATCGCGAGCAGCTTTGGTAGCTTTATTCCCTCGATTGAACGCGAACAAAAGGAGGTGTCGAAAATGCTCACTTTCGTCTACTTGACATTCCATTTTGAAGGCTTGTAATCAAATAAAATAATATATGTAACGTAAAAGCAAACACAATATCTTGTAGAGCAGAAAGTTTTCTTTCGAATGACGTATAACTTTTACCATTTTGTTTTACTTTTGATGCTTATTTTTAATTTTGGAATAAACGGACACAACTTATGTTAACACGTAATACATTTTCAACTAATAATTAGCGCTCAAAAATTATTTATTACAGAACCCAAATTTTATAAGTGGAACCCTTGGGTTCCACGGAACACAAATTGTAAAGCTCTGATCAATGCCATAGTATATTTTTCACAACTTTCATAATTGAAAAAAAAACATAACTAACTTGATTTATTATTTTAACCTAACAAAGAAACCAAAGAAAGTCGAATAAATCAGTTAGAAATGCGTGCACTTAGAGGAATGTATAGGGTGACAATGTATGACAGAATATGGAAATAAGGGATTAGGGATGAATGTGAATATGAGAGTGGTGCGGTGAATAAGATGAAGGAAGATAACTGTAAGATGGTTTGAAAATGAAGAAAGAAGTGTGGAATAAGATGAAGAGAGAGAACTGTTAGATGGTTTGAAAATGAAGAAAGAAGTGTGGAATAAAATGAAGGGAGAGAACTGTTAGATGGTTTGAAAATGAAGAATGAAGTGTGGAATAAGATGAAGGAAGAGAGCTGTTAGAGGATTTGAAAATGAAGAAAGAAGTGTGGAATAAGATGAAGGGAGAGAACTGTTAGATGGTTTGAAAATGAAGAAAGAAGTGTGGAATAAAATGAAGGGAGAGAACTGTTTGATGGTTTGAAAATGAAGAAAGAAGTATTTAAGAAAGACATAAAATAAATTAACAGTGTAAATATTTATGGAAATTAAGTAAAGGCTATTTTGAAAGAAAAATACGTAAAAAAGTCAGAAAAATTTAAGAAGCTGAAAAATAAAATGTATGCATGTAGAAAAGGTGAAAAATGGACGTCGAGATAGGAAAGTCTGACGCTCTTTGCTTTCTGTTTACCCCAATACAGAAATGGCATAATGGTATGCTCATATGTATTAAATCTGTGGGTGTGGGGTGAAAAACATCTGGCGTTCTCGCGGCTGGACTTGCCCTATATTGGTGGGGTGTATCTCAGCCGAGGGGATGTAATGGGATAAGTCCAAAACTTTTGATAGATTCTCTCTTAAATTTTTTCTTCCTCTTCTTTTAGGCCTGTTGGCCTGTTATGGTCCTGCATCATCGTTTCTCTCTTGTGACGTCGACTGCTAGCTTTCTTTCCATCTTTTGGGAGGTCGTCCTGGAGGTCTGCTTGCTTGGGGGATACTGTCCCTGGCCATTCTTACGGCTCTTGGTTCCGTCATTCTGGATACATGTTCGTTCCAGAACCTTCTTCTCTGTCGTCCCCATCTGACAATATCTTCAACTTCGCACATCCTTCGGATTTCTGTGTTTCGTACTCTATCACGAAGGGTTTGGCCAGTGATATTCCTTTGTACCTTCATTTCGCTGGTTCGAAGGAGATTTTTGGTTCTGACAGTGTCGGCTCTGGACTCTATGCTGTATATCATTATGGGGCGGACACAGGTCTTGTATATCCTCACCTTGCTTTGGATGTTCATATACTTGTTTTTCCAGATAGTGTTCTTTAAACATCCGGAAATCTCTTAAATTTATTTTCTATTATTTATCTTGAGATATACGAGGGTATGTGATTTTGGAATCTATTTAAATATGTACATACTATGTTGTTACTCGTGTACGCGTCCATATGCGCGGTCAATGACCGATGAAATGGCCTTTGCATTCCTTAGCAATACAAAACAAACAAGTACCAAGTCCACGCGCCGGTCATTCAACTCATTGCCGGGAGCGGAGCGCATTCCATGCTAGAGCGAGAACGCACCACATCTATCTCGCCAGTTCCGTAAATAAATTATCACCTACATACGACATTAATCGTTTTGCGGATGTAGAAACGAGACGGCGAGATATCTTGCTCGCATTCCCGCACACACGCGGGAATAGTATAAATATCTACGTTACCAATAAAATTCCTTTTTCCGCATTGCGATCGAAAACGTGTTTTATTTATTAACAAATCATCATCATCTCTCCCTTAAGGACATATCTCCTAAACTCGTATCAATAAACCTTTATTTATTACTATAAGTCTAAATTTTAATATAATGGAATGAGCTTTTTATCTTCTCCACACTTCAAAAACTGAAAATATATAATATAAAACAATATTATACTAATGGAGCTTTGAATTTAACTAAGATGCTCCATGGGGGTGGTTTTTTTTTTCAAAAAAGGTTGGGAAACTCTGCTTTGTAACTTTATAGCTCACCGGCATATCATTGACACTAATAATGCTGTTGGACTTCTTTAACAGATAGGTCAATTAAGTATGTAGCTTACTGATACCAATCTCAGTAGCCTAGTTGGTAAGACACTTGTCTTCCAACCCGTTGATTGGTGATTGAAGGTTCGATTCCTGTTGAAGCTTAGATTTTTTTTAAATATTCCAGTCTGATTTTTACTCAAATCCGCTTTAACATATTTCTGTTTTATTTGAAGAGATTGCCACATGGCAATAAGCCCGCTAGGTTGTAATGTACACAATGTCGTATTTATATAGACAGCATCCCTGGGTAGTTTACAGCTTGCGCCCCTTGAAAATCTCTCCCCATCGCAATACGTTTGTATCGGATATATGGGTCACATAGATTAGCAATTTTTGTATAACCTGTGAACATTATTTTATCACCTGTGAAATAATTACTTGTAAAATTGTTGTATTGTAATAAAACGTCTCTTTGTGTGGTTCTCGCATTATCACGGCCCCTGCGCGCTATAACTGAATTTTGGAAAGAATGCTGTGAATGGGGATAGAATTGGTTGTGTAAGCTCTTTAATAAAATATTGGCCGGAGCCCCAATTCCAGATGAATTCCGAAGAAGCTTTCTCCTTCCCTTCTACAAAAACAAAGGAGACTCCAGGAAATGCGACAACTATAGAGGCGTCAAGCTAATATCCCACACTATGAAAATCTATGAACGAATTATAAACTCGAGAATCAGGAATTTGGTGGAAATACATGACAACCAGTGTGGCTTCGTATCGGGAAAATCAACAGTAGACGCCATCCAAATCGTTAGACTCCTTGTCAAAAAACACCGTGATGCCAAGAAAGATCTTCATATGGTCTTCATCGATCTTGAAAAGGCATTTGACAGGGTCCCTAGAAGCCTAATTTGGGCAGCACTTAGAGCACATAGTGTACCAGAAAAGTATGAACTTGCCATCCAGGGTGTGTACGATAACGTAAAAACTTCGGGAACTTCACCAGAATTTCCTATAAAGGTGGGGGTACATCAAGGATCGGTACTCAGTCCGCTACTGTTCATCTTAGTCATGGACTATTTAACTAACCAGGAAATGAACAGTCTCCTAAATATCCTACTATTTGCAGACGATATCGTATTAATAAGTGAAAAACATGAAGACCTGCAAAATAGTCTGGAAAGGTGGAGAAGAATCTTGGAGGGCAATGGATTGAGACTGAGCAGAAAGAAAACAGAGTATCTGTACCTACCATTCGAGAACACAAATGCTGTCACTCCCGTAATGCAAATGGATGGAGAAACATTACCAAATTGTGACTCCTTTAAGTATCTTGGGTCACTCATCCATAGCGATGGAGGATGTGCAGCAGATGTAACACATATAATTATTGTGGGATGGATGAAGTTTAGATAAATGACGGGAGTTCTATGTGATCCGAAAATGCCAGTAAAGTTAAAAGGAAAAGTATACCAAATGATTGTCAGACCCGCACTCCTCTATGGCTCCGAATGCTGGACGATGCATAACTCTTACTCTAGGCAACTAGAAACTGTTGAAATGCGCATGCTAAGATGGTCAGCCGGTTTGTCCCTAAGAGACAAAATAAAAAGTTCACGCATTCGTGGAATCCTAGGTGTTACAGACATCAACAGTAAGGTGGAAGAGAGGCGACTGAGACGGTATGGGCACGTTGGACGCAGAGCACCCGATCACATTGTGAACCAGGCAATCTCCATGGATCTTCCTGGAATAACAACCAGAGGAAGACCAAAGAATTCATGGGTGGTGCAAAAAGATAACCTTGACATTCCATTTTGAAGGCTTGTAATCAAATAAAATAATATATGTAACGTAAAAGCAAACACAATATCTTGTTGAACAGAAAATTTTCTTTCGAATGACGTATAACCTTTGTCATTTTGTTTTACTTTTGGTGCTCATTTTTAAATTTGCAAAAAAACGGACACAACTTATGTTAACACCTAATACCAACAATGCCACGCAGGTCATCAGTACATAATCTTATCATCATGGCCATCCTCACATATAACTTATGCATATTTATTTTGTAATATTTTTAAGTGGTCAATAAGACTGGTTTTGAATCCCGAATTAGAGCGACTTTAAAAACAGTCTTCTCTCGAAAAGGCACTATATAAATTGTTATTTTATTATAATCATTTTTATTATTATTGTTACTGGAAATCAGATGCCACCACTCAAGGCTACTACGCTATTATTGAATGAGTAGCAGTGATGTTGATAGTGATGATAATGACGTCACTGCTAACGTGGCACTAGTACGAGACGACTTTAGCGTCCAACACCATGACACCTGCTAGGTCATCTATTGTTTTTCTCTTTAGTATTTCACCTCTGGGTAAAGTTGAGCCGTGAAAACAGGTGACGTAGCCAGAGTATTATATGCCCGGGGACAATATGTTAAATAATATGAAGAGAGTTTTCTCTCTAAACAGCGCTATATAAATTATCTTTTGTCGTGATTATCACTATCTCGAAGCAGTATGATTCCTGTTTGTTACGAGATCTGTAGAAACACGTGTAATTAATATAATTAGAGGAATAACAAATTTATTTATTGTTAAATATTCAGTAATTGTTGTCGAATATCGTCAGCTTGGCTGAAATAGCGGGAAGTCGCGGGTGTGACTTGTGATAAAAAGATGCCCGTCAAATTCAAGGGGCTAGTTTACAAAAGTGTCATTCGGCCTGTGCTCACATATGGCTCAGAAACCTGGAATACCTCCCTAAGGCACATGCGTGCCATACAGACAGCTGAGATGAAAATGTTGAGATGGATATGTGGTGTCACAGGGCTTGACAGGATCCAAAACTCCTACATCCGTGGGAGTCTAGGTGTACGCGACATCTCTGAGAAGATTCAAGAGAGCAGGCTGCGATGGTATGGACACGTCAGCAGAAGACCGCCAGAGTATATAGGAAACAGAGTGCAGACACTTAATGTCCCTGGTAAGAGGTCCCGAGGAAGACCCAAGCGCAGGTGACGCGAGGTGGTTGGGTGGGACATGAGGAACGCCGATATTACTCCGGAAGATGCACAGGATCGGGCCAGATTTTTTTTTTTCTCGTTCTTGCTGACAGTTAACCTGAGGTGGTATATGTGGGTTTACTTTTTATTTTGTTTTCTGACATACGTTTTTGTTTTTTTTTTTCTATTTATTCTTTAATCTAGATATGCGGGGGTGTGGGATGGAATAGCCCTGATGCCTTCGCGGTCGGGCTCGCCCTACATTGGTGGGGTGTATCTCGGCCGGGGGAATGTTTGTGGACCTTTTAGTGTCTTCTCTCTTGAATGTATTTTTTTTGTCATCAATTTATTTTCTGTTTTTTTTTTATATTCTTATTCTACGTGTTCAAGGGTGTAGGCTGAAAAACATCTGGTGTCCCCGTGGCTGGGTTCGCCCTATATTGGTGGGGTGTATCTTGGCCGAAGGAATGTTATTAGATGAGCCCAGACCTTTTGATAGCTTCTGTATTTAATGTATTATCTGCAATTTATGTGTTTTAGAAGTGTTATTTAAATATAATATGTACATACTATGTTGCTATCAATAAACCTATTATTTATTTTATTTATTTATTTAAGTGGCGGTGAATTATTGGAAGGGCAGACCCCACCACCATGTGGGAATAATAATGACAAGGAAGATAGAGAGAGATTCAGTAATTGTTGTGTTTAAAAGCTATTACATTTTAAATAAATCACAATCAGTTCTAGTTTTATTATTTGAAATTTCAAATTGAAGATAATAAGGACCTGACGTCGTCAGGGCGTGACAAAATTATAGGAAAGCTTTCCAAAAAAATATAACTTTTGATCCCTGAATTTGGGCTCCTTAAACGCAAGCAGCAACTGTCCCTTCCTCGCTACGCCAATGATGAGAAGTAACAAACAATTATATTCATGAATTTAATGTATTGTGTTTTATTGCAGTGTATTTTATTTATACTCGTATATTTAACACTTTTCCCGTGCAATAAACTCTCCAGATTATTTTTTGCAAATTATCTGGATAGTTTATTGCCAGGCGGCAATCTCTTCCAACCAACCAGACAAATATAACTAAAGGAAGTTACATGGCCTAAAACAATATTCAGGTGTACATAATTCACAAATAATACACACAATCAAAATAAAAGTGAGATATCATCATTCGAAGGGAAAGAAAGAGACGGTTGAGAGGGAAGGAAAATCAAGAATGAAACACGTTAAAAGATTTTTCAATCGTTTTTTTAAAACATAAGAATGATGGAGTGAGTCTAATATTAGTTGGTAACAGGTTTCAGAGTCTCGCTGCATGGACAGTAAAGAACGACGTAAAAAAATAGCGATGAACTGAGAATGCCAATAAAGAGTAGTACAAGTTCATGGTAGGAAAGACACTGAATATTCTCGGCGAGATAAGAGATGGCGGCGGGACAGTTAAGTATATTATACAATAATAACAATATGTGCATTTTGCGTCTATTTCTTACGTTCAACAAGTTCAGCTCCTTCTGGTATAATGTGATGTGATCGTACTTTCATTTTGAAGACGTTGCAATCGTTCAGCTGTCCTTCCACCATCCTCGTTGCTGAGCGTTGTGTATATTGAACGTTACAATGAATTTTAAAAGCTTTGCGATGAGAAAAAAGAAACAAATTCGTTCGTTGCCACGTGGAAAAAACTATGGTTTTGTACCAACACACTCTGTAGAAAAAGGGTTCGATTGAGTGGCGTCGTACGGGATCACCACGGCCCAAAAAAAACAAGGTGCCACGAGCCTGAAAAAACATTAAGGCACTTAGTTTTTGGGATTGTCAGGGAATTTTACTGATTGACTTTAAAGAGAGAAATACTACGGTAACTGGCGAGTGTTATGCGTCATTAATGTACACATTAAAGGATGCAATAAAAACAAAACGCCAATGAAAACTGTCAAGAGTTGTGAGTTTATTTCACAATACGTCAGTGTACACTTCTATTGCTGCAAAAGCTGTCATTCAACACTGTGGTTTCCAAGAATCGTCACCTATCCTATCATCTCGACTTGGCTTCTAGTAATATTATTTTATTTATTATCAAAACTGAAATCCGATTTGCGTGGAAAAATAAAAAAATACGAAGAAGCGATCTCCGCAGTGTTACACCAATTTGAAACCAAAAATTACGAAGAAGTGATCTCCGCAGCATTACAAAATTTTGAAGACAAAAATTACACAGAAGGGATCTCCGCTGTGTTACACCAATTTGAAAACAAAAATTACGAAGAAGTGATCTCCGCAGTATTACAAAATTTTGAAAACAAAAATTACCCAGAAGTCATCTCCGCAGTGTTACACCATTTTAAAATAAAAAAATACGAAGAAGTGATCTCCGCAGTATAACAAAATTTTGAAAACAAAAATTACGCAGAAGTGATCTCCACAGTGTTACACCATTTTAAAATAAAAAATTACGTAGAAGTGATCTCAGTTACACAATTTGGAAAACAAAATTTACACAGAAGTGATCTCCGCAGTGTTACACCAATTTGAAAATAAAAAATTACGAAGAAGTGATCTCCGCAGTATAACAAAATTTTGAAAACAAAAATTACGCAGAAGTGATCTCCGCAGTGTTACACCATTTTAAAATAAAAAATTACGTAGAAGTGATCTCCGTAGTGTTACACCATTTTAAAAACAAAAATTACGTAAAAGTGATCTCCGCAGTATTACACAACTTTGCAAACAAAAATTAAGAGTACATTTTCAATGGTATTGAAAAATGTATTCCTCTTTCTAACAAAATTGTATTGAATATGTGACATAATAGAAAAAAAAATTCCTCTTTCCCCTTTTTTATATCTTTGACTGGAAACTTTTGAACTTTACTACTTACCTTTGTATAATAAAACGGCAAACAAATATAAATTATGATAGTAAAACATGGAATTCTGAGTATTGCTAAGTAAATTAATAACGACTTTGTTTGATGGTAATGTAATAAAAAGCGCAAAGCTAATATCACGTTTATTCGCAAAAAATATCCAACAACTCTTAGAAACTCGACACCAATATTAATTTTTCCTTAAATATACGCCTAGGGGAGATTAATATCGATAAAACAGAGAACTATTTAAAACAAAACAATAAAAAAACATACAATAGTAAACATCCTATCTACCATATCCGTATTGGCGTCCGCAGAAATAACGGATTCCCCTTTCATTCTAGAAGGGCATGGCCGCGCGGTAACGCACTGGACTTCCGTGCAGAAGATCGTCGGTTCGAACCCCGCACTGTGCTATTCCTCTCGAATGACGCGGGCATTTTTTCCGGCTATTATTCGGGAGTATAAGGATACCTATTTATTTATTTAACACTTTTATTGCAATACAATCTGGCGGGTTTATTGCCAGGCGGCAATCTCTTCCAACCAACCAGACAAAAGCAAATGAAGCTAGTTATATGGTCGCATAAATCATTCAAATGACTATCCATCCCCACGAAATCCATAAACACATACGTGAGCACATGCCCACGAACCCCACAAAGACGGGCAATCACCCAAACATTATTTTTCATATAAAGTGAGATATCATCAATCAAAAGGAAAGGAAGGGATGGTGGAGAGGAAAGGAAAAGAAAAATCAGGAATGAAACACGTTATTTTACTGACTAGAATTTAAGAGTTTTTTCAGTCGCTTCTTAAAGCGACTGAAAAAGCGGTGTGGCCTCAGCATGCCGAAGCCCTATAAGAAAGGACGTCCAAGTGACATACATATATTTTTATGACTCTACGCATTCCTTCGACACAAAGTAATTCATAATTATTTCCAGCGCAGCAGCGGCTTCTTGCAAAGGTACTTGAACTCATTAGTTTTTTTTTTTTTATTATCTCTCCTCTCCCACCATCAGGAACATTAACAACCAAACCCATATAAACCACGAAATCACAATAAGAAAGTGTCATTCTATTTTGTTATCTCAGTACGATTATTTTGAACGTGTTTGCTTTCAAAGGTTAATATATATTTAAATATATTACATATATCAAGTCTGACGGGAGATCCCTTATTATGTTGTTACCTGAATCAGTGAAACCTCCGACACCGAGGGTTTACTCTACTGCACACAAGAAGAAAAATACAAAGACCGTTTCCAATCGGCCATTTACCTAAAGAGAAGTTGAGACCATTGACGAGGGATAACAGAGCGATCCAGGTACACACTTGTAGTTTCTCCCCCTCCCATACATCTTCTTCGTCTGCGTTAGGCCATTACTCACAGTGTCTTATCCAATCAATCCACATCGTCCGGTATTAGGTTGTGTAGATCCTGCACGCTTTCAGTGGTCAGCTGTGTGTAATGCAGTACATGATCTGGATTTCCCAACACTCACAGAAAGGTGACTACACTAAGCTACACTTGTGCATATCACATGCAGTGCGGTCTACTCTGCATCTGATCATATTTAGAGTACACCACCCCTTCCGTAATACGGAAATCCCAGGCAACCTCACAGCCAGATCGCCCAGAAGATGCATTTTTTAACGCCACACTCCATCTAACGGAATCGCCATTTATCGGCGATCGACCTGGTGTATATTTGCTCTTGAGTCTTCCAAATTGGACAATGGAAGGTAAGATGGTGTACGGCACAGGTACAAAGAACTGTAGCAATCGGTGGATGGCTGCTGCACGATGCTCGGAGAATTCAGCTCACGGTGAAAGTAGCAGGGTGAAGAGATTCCTATTTGGCAGGTAGAATATGGTCACAAGTAAAACGCAGTAGGCAGAGTGAACTGAGAATGTATTTTTTTACGTTTGGAGCTCCTTATGTGCGGCAAATCACTCATCGCAAGCGCCTGTTTCAGCCCGTGCATGCCGTAAAACCTTGCGAAATATCACCATTTTCGAGAGTTTTTCACATGCATGGGCCGACCGACTTGCGATACTGTCTCGCGATGACCGCGCATAAGGTACATTTCCGTTACGGTCGCGTCACAGCACGGATTCCAACAAACATAAAATTATACATACAAAACATCGAATAACATCAAAATTTAACCAAGAATTTACATTTCAAATTACTAATTTTACAAATATCAACAGGAATTTATATATGTACAAGAAAACAAATGTCTTATGTTTTAGGTGACGCATACGTCCGATACAGACGGAGTGACTAGGGTTGTCCTATTTTCCTTACAACAGGGAGAGGATCGATTCGCGACACCCTCTTCCACTCTTTTATGAGATTATCTTCTCGGTTTAAATCAGGAGGTGGAATATTTGATAGAACCACTAGAAGCTAAGATGTACATAGGTGTATATGGTCAAAAAAGAATGCATGGGTTCGAATCCTGAATTAGAACGCACTTTAAGAGAGTTTGCTCTCCAAACAACGCTATATAAATAAATACAATTTTGTCATTTCAGCCCCCCCCCCCCCCCCAACGTTGACTATCACCTGAGAATAGGCATCTTTGTCCCTGGCAACCCGAAAAAGATCCCCAACGCTCCTTATACCAGTCCAATCACGTATATTCCGGAGCCAGGAGATTTGCCTCCTGCCAACACCTCTTCGACCCTCTATTTTACCTTGGGTGATCAGGTGAAGTAATTTATACTTTGCTCCTCTATGTACATGACCCAAATAGGACACCTTTCGGATTTTAATATTAGTCAGCAACTCTCTATCAACTTTGGTTCTTTGAAGAACCCTCGTGTTGCTGACCATATCCGTCCAGGGTATCCGTAACATTCTCGGGTGTATCCACATTTCGAATGCTTCCAGTCAGTTCATACTACCAACTTTGAGGGTCCATGATTCTACTCCATGCAATAACACTGACCAAACGTAGCATTTGACTATATATACTATGTTATATGATAAATAATTTATGGGGTTATATTATGTTGTTCAAAATGTAAATGGGTTTCGTGACTAAATTCAATTGGCAAACGCTGGATTAAAAACTTGCGGATGTGGTCTGGTGCAGTTCTACTGAGTCGACCGGAGTACAGTGAACAAGGTTAGGAATGTCTTGGTGGTAACCAATCTCTGATAGGAGACGGCACCTCGAGAAAGATAACATAAAACTATTAACAGCTGAAACGATTATTAAGTCTAGAATAAATTTTAAAATACCAACATAATAAACTCATAATGGGATCCGTGTGCACGTCCCAGTTGATGCGCATGGTCACGCGGTAACGCATTGAACTTCTGTGCGGAAGATAAGCGGTTCAAATCTCGCGCTGTTCTGCTCCCCTTGAATGACAGGCATTTGCCGCCTAGTATTCGTGGTACAAGGATACCTATGTCTTCGGTCATGTCTAATCCTTACAAAAATGTACCGCTGTACTCCGATCGTCTCACTTCAGGTGTGCCATTGGATCCAATACACCGGTGTGACAGGTGAGTGAACAGATGCGTGAGACTCTCGCGCGGTAGAAGTGAAACTTCTTAGCTCCGAGGAAATGTTGATTTTATGCGTTGCTTTTTTACATTTGTTAACGATTTTTATAAAATTTCTATAAGTATTCGTACAATAAAAGTGTTTCATTTATTTATTTTACTTATTTATTTATTATTACCTTTTTATTTTTATTTATTATTATTACTTTTATTATTTATATTGTTTATTATTGTTATTTGTAGTATTTATATTATTTATTATTATTATTTATTATTTTTATTTATTATTATTATTTTTAGTATTTATATTATTATTTTTATTTTTTCTTATATATTCGAATAAGATAAAGTTATTTAACATCATTTACATGGTGTAAAACCTATTTTGTTCTCTCTCCAATATACTGGAATGGGCTGTATAATGGGGAGTCTATATACTAGAATTGTATTTTAATTTACTTCTGACCAAGGCAGTGTAGAGAAACTTAATAGCGTATCTTCCCTTAAATGGTTTTGAAATTCTAAGAATAAATTACAACATTTTCAGGCAACCACTAATGATTTTGTAAATATGATTAAAAAAAGTGAAACCTCAATCAAATACGAGTATAACACTTAATCTCGTATTTGCAAAACCGCTTCCACACCATCGCAATCAAACGTATAATTCAAATTTATGGGGTTTTTGATCCTGAAGAAACTGATCTTCTGCCATTTCTTACTGTTTAAGTGCAATTTTTACTCAGACACCATGAAAACAACTTTTTGAAACCAGTTTGGATTGCATTCCAGTCATCTATGCATCGGGTTGCTTTAAATAGCTTAATACATCAAAACCAGAAATTCAAGTCCACCGAAACACGTGGATATATCGTCAACGAATAAACTTAACAAAACAGGTCCCAAGTGAGATCCTTGGGGTACACCGCTTGTTGAATTGATTTTCCTCGATAATATGCAATATATATTCACAGCAATATAACGAAATAAGACTTATTCTAATACAATTAAAATTGAACCATTGTTTAATCCACTTGAAAATTTATATTTTACCCTAACATATTACTGAGGATAGAGGCATCAAATTTTACCTCAAAATAGAGGTTATCACACCATGTCATAGGCGTGACCAACGTGGTATCTCTCCATATACGTTCTAACTTGGTCATGTCAGAAACTTTTAGACCTTAGTAGTAAAGATGCCTACCTACTATAACCAAAATTTACTCATGCGATCTCTACTCTTTCTGATTCTGGACTATGCGGACGTCTGTTGAACAGCTGGACAGATTACAACGTCTTCAAAATGTTTGTCTAAGATTTATTTTTAACCCAAGAAAGTACGATCATATAACTTCATACCAGAAGGCATTGAACTGGTTAAATGTTAGAAATAGACCCCAAATTCACATACTGTATCTATTGTATAATATCCTTAACTGTCCCACCACCTCCTCTTATCTCTTAGAAAATTTTCAACGTCTTTTTCGATCATGGACTAGCGCTACGCTCAAACAGAGATTGTTTATTGGTCTTTCCAGTTCACCGCAATTCTTTTTTTACCTTTACTGTCCATGCAGTAAGACTGAAACCAGTTACAAACCAATATAAGACTCGCTCCATCCTTGGCATGCTTTAAGAAGCGACTGAAAAAACTCTTAATTTCTAGTCAGTAACATAACGTGTTTCATTCCTTATTTTTTTTCCTTCCCTCTGCACCATCACTTCCTTTGATTTATGATACATCACTTTTTTATTTTTAACCTGGCGAGTTTATTGCCATGTGGCAATCTCTTCCAACCAACCAGAAATATGTTTTTATAGGCCCTAAGTGTTAACCGGACTGGAATCCTATTTAAAAAAATCTAGGTTCCAGCGGGGATCGAACCCGCAACTTCCGGATTGGCAGACAAGTGTCTGTGAAATATGAAAAGGAATGTTTGGGTAATTGTCCGTCTTTGTGGGGTTTGTGGGCATATGCTCGTGTACGTGTTCATGGATTTCGTGGGGATGGATAGTCAATTGAATGTTTTTTTGCGACCATGTAATTTGCTTCATTTACTTTTTTGTCTGGTTGGTTGTAATATATTTCCGCCTGACTGATTGTATTTGAAATAAAGTGTTAAATAAATACATAGAAATAGATAGTACCACAATGACCTCCTTGAAAGTTCTAATATACTGATTCTATACACATCGACGTTTCCTAAAAACTAAAATTGCAATTAAAATCGATATTGTCCCCCTTGGGAATCACTGAAGTCAAATTTAGTTCCTTTCTGACACACCAATTCAGTTTATTGTGGTCTCTCGAACGTGTGATTGCTTGTGGTGTGGTCTGCCTCGTTTGTAAAGTAAATATTTTAACTGTGATTTTAAAACAAATACATATTATTAAATAATAATTCATTACTATTTTTAAACAATAAAAATATTTGTGATTTATAAAACGCGGTTTATTGAGAAAGCTTTCTCCAATTTCACTTTTATTCTTTAAATGTAAAGATCTTCTTGTAAATACATTTATAGTATGGTACTCCAATTCATGTTGATTTTTTTTATAATCACATTGATATTTCATTTTTATAATCACGTTGATCATCAAATTATATAAAATCGATTGTGATTACGTCCGTGTGTAACATTTTTCAAATTTATACTCAAGTTAGTCGTCAAATTACATAAACTCGGTTGTACTTACATTCGTATGTAACATTTTTTTATTTTATAATCACGTTGCTCATCAAACAATATAAAATAGGCTGTACTTACGTCAGTGTGAAACCTTTTCTATTTTTATGATATAATAACGTTGATAATCAAATAAAATAAAATCAGTTGTACTTACGTCCGTGCGTAACATTAGGCATTGCCATATTCACGGTTTAAAAGTTATTATTGAATTAATGTCATAGATGACCTCCGTGGCCTAGTTGTTAAGACACCTGTCTCCCGACCCGGAGGTTGCGGGTTCGATCCCCGCTGGAATCCACATTTTTCAAAAAGGATTCCCAGACTGGTTTTCACCTAGAGCTTCTTAAACATCATTCTGGATGGTTGGAAGATATTTCCAAATGGCAATAAGCCCGCCAGGTTGTACTATGTACAACGAAAGTGTAATACAATACAATAGTAACAAGATTCTTATTTTTCATATAGTATTGGGTGTTAACATAAGTTGTGTCCGTTTTTTCCAAATTTTAAAATGAGCACTAAAAGTAAAACAAAATGGTAAATGTTATACGTCATTCGAAAGAAAATTTTCTGCTCTACAAGATATTGTGTTTGCTTTTACGTTACATATAGTATATTATTTTATTTGATTACAAGCCTTCAAAATGAAAAGTCAAGTAGACGAAAGTGAGCATTTTCGACACCTCCTTCTGTTCGTGTTCAATCGAGGGAATAAAGCTGCCAAAGCTAATCGCGATATTTGCGAAGTATACGGTGAAGATGCTATGAATAAAAGGACAGCTCGTCGATGGTTTTTGCGTTTCAAAGACGGTAATTTCGACCTGAAAGACATGGAGCGTTCCGGACGACCAATGGACTTCGATGAGGACCGCTTAAACCATATTATTCATAAAGATCCCCTTCAAACCACCGTAGAATTGACTGAGCAGCGGTATACAGTCATGTGACTACAATTCATCTGCTCAGCCAATTCTACGGTGGTTTGAAAGGGATCTTCATGAATAATATGGTTTAAGCGGTCCTCATCGAAATCCACTGGTCGTCCGGAACGCTCCATGTCTTTCAGGTCGAAATTACCGTCATTGAAACCCAAAAACCATCGACGAGCTGTCCTTTCATTCATAGCATATTCACCGTACACTTCGCGAATATCGCGAGTAGCTTTGGCAAATGTATTCCCTCGATTGAACGCGAACAGAAGGAGGTGTCGAAAATGCTCAATTTTGTCTACTTGACATTACATTTTGAAGGCTTGTACTCAAATAAAATAATATATGTAACGTAAAAGCAAACACAATATCTTGTAGATCAGAAAATTTTCTTACGAATGACGTATAACTTTTACCATTTTGTTTTACTTTTGGTGCTCATTTTTAAATTTGGAAAAAAACGGACACAACTTATGTTAACATCTAATATTTAACAGCTGTCCCTTCTTGATATAATTCTTCCTCTTCTTTTGCCTTGCCTTACCCCACCCACTTGGAGTCGGCTGCTTAGCCCTTTCTCCTCCATCTCTCTCGATCTCGTCAATCACTCGAGAATAGTCCAAGTATCGTCCTGTTTTCCTCCACTTCTTGGCTCTTCATGGGTCTCTATCTACGTATATTTGGGAGCTCCCAATTCATGGTTGTCTTTAGCGTAGACCCTTCATGTAGCCGTGGCACATGCCCATACCAGTGTAGTCGTGCTTCCTGGACTTTATCTACTATTGACGTTACTTTAATTGTTCCACGAAATCTTTCATTTCGGAGCTTATCCAATCTGGTGACACCCAGTGACCACCGTAGCATACGCATCTCCGCGATACGAAGCAGCTGTTCCTCTTTTTTTCTGCATAGTCAAACACTCGGCTCCATGTAGTAAAGCAGGTCTGATCACTTAGATGTATAACTCGAGGAAGTTTTGAAGACAGCCCTATTTCGGAAATCTTTTAAAATGTATGATTATACGTGTATATAAACACTAAAATGTATGATTATGCGTGTATATTATATAAACACTAAAATGTATGATTATACGTGTATATAAACACAAAATTTTCCTTAAAGCCAAATGCATTCCCATCACTTATCAGAAGATCTACAGAGGTTTCTTTGTAGTTCGTTTTTCCCATGATAAGTTTTCCGCGGTTTTCTTACTGACTCCATAAAAAAAACCGACTCCACAAGTCCAACTCTGATTCCGACTCTATAAAAAAACGACCGACTCCACAAGTCCAACTCTGATTCCGACTCTATAAAAAAACGACCGCCTCCACAAGTCCAACTCTGATTCCGACTCTATAAAAAAAATGACCGTCTCCACAAGTCCAACTCTGATTCCGACTCTATAAAAAAAACCGACTCCACAAGTCCAACTCTGATTCCGACTCTATAAAAAAATGACCGCCTCCACAAGTCCAACTCTGATTCCGACTCTATAAAAAAAACCGACTCCACAAGTCCAACTCTGATTCCGACTCTATAAAAAAATGACCGCCTCCACAAGTCCAACTCTGATTCCGACTCTATAAAAAAAACCGACTCCACAAGTCCAACTCTGATTCCGACTCTATAAAAAAATGACCGACTCCACAAGTCCAACTCTGATTCCGACTCTATAAAAAAACAACCGACTTCACAAGTCCAACTCTGATTCCGACTCTATAAAAAACATCCGACTCCACAAGTCCAACTCTGATTCCGACTCTATAAAAAAACAACCGACTCCACAAGTCCAACTCTGATTCCGACTCTATAAAAAAACAACCGACTCCACAAGTCCAACTCTGATTCCGACTCTATAAAAAAACAACCGACTCCACAAGTCCAACTCTGATTCCGACTCTATAAAAAAACAACCGACTCCACAAGTCCACCTCTGATTCCGACTCCATAAAAAAAAAAAACAACCCAACGACTCCGACACCAACTCTACAACCTGATATTTTTACTGTCTGTTTTGTTAATTTTCACATACACATTTCTTTTTTATTTGTAATAAATTGTGACATTCCTTAAAGCGAATATTCGCAAATCAAACACTCCGCTGTTTACTTATTAGCTCAGAGATGCTAATATGTAATTTGCTTTCACAAATACTCCTACATAAATTATAGTGCACCAAAAAAACATAGTGTCCCAAAAAAATAGTGTCCCAAAAAAATAGTGTCCCAAAAAAATAGTGTCCCAAAAAATACAGTGTCCCAAAAAAATGTGTACAAACTTTTACACCACTTGAATTTGCTGCAGAAATTTGTCATACCACGTATTTGTGAAGAGTGTAATAACGAGGTTTTATTTTCAGCAAGATGGTGCTCCTCTCTATGAGTATTCGAATCTCTTCGATCGACCAGTCGATCGCAATCAGTCGTTTGCCCACCTCTGATATACTCGTTCACTTTACAGTCAAGTTCTAAATACGAAAATCTTAAATTGCGCCACGTGTGGCCCGCGGGCCACGATTAGGACATCTCTAGTCTAGAGCATACTAACATCGTTATATCAAGATATGCCCTCACATCACGATGAAGATCACATCACGATGTATCCCTCACATCTCGATGTATCCCTCACATCACGATGTATCCCTCACATCACGATGTATCCCTCACATCTCGATGTATCCCTCACATCACTATGTATCCCTCACATCACGATGTAGATCACATCACGATGTATCCCTCACATCAAGATGTATCTCTCACATCACGATGTATCCCTCACATCTCGATGTATCCCTCACATCACGATGTATCCCTCACATCACGATGTAGATCACATCACGATGTATCCCTCACATCACGATGTATCCCTCACATCACGATGTATCCCTCACATCACGATGTATCTAGACTTGACCTTCTTTAGGAAGGTTTTCAATGTAATGAGGGTGACCCGTTACCATCAGACGAGCTTTATAACTGACGTACTCTTGATTTAAACTTATGTACGTCAAATAAGCATGTAAAAATTCCAATTAAAAGTGTTTCCATCACTTGTGTAAAAAATTGACAAACAGATGGGTTGGGCGTAGAGGTGGCATTAAATACCCCCCGCGCTCCCAAGACCTCTAGTCAATGGACTTTTTCATGAGTACCTACTCATTTATAGATAAAGTTTATGATACAAAACCGGCCACAGTAAATGAATTGAGAGTAACTATTGAAAGATAATGCGCCCAAATACCAAAAACAAATTATTTGTTTTGTTTGCGATTCCATGTCATTAGCTGTGCATGGACCAGAATAGCCATCATTTTGAGTATTTGTGATAATTATAAAAATACTACGTCTGTCTTCTTTAATACTTTGCATATAGATCCCGTGTTTTAACGTGATAAACTAGATTTGTTCGGTAAGGGTCAGCTCGCGAGTGTAGGTAACGTTCGTCTTCATCCCTTGCCAGGGATGACCCTTGCCGCGATGTTTAAAGCCTGTCTAGAGGCGCGGCTGTCGAATTGGCAACATCGTTGGTCACCCTCCTCCGTAGAAAGACGGACATTTAAATTCTTTCCTTACCCCAGGGCGCGCATCAGCTCCCCGTGGGTACACCCAAACTATTGGACTACCCAATCTCTATTTGGCCATGAGAGCTTTAATGACTATCTATAGCTTCAATCTTGTCCCTTTGCCCTGTTGCAATTTTTGCGACATATATCTTCATAAATACTGAATTTATAATCCTTTAAAGTGTGTACATTTTTTGGGGCAGCCCGTAACACATAAATACAACAAATATTCACAGGGCTCACTTACACATTTTATATAAATTGACCGAAATAAAAAAAAACACATTAAACACGACAATACCGGTCCGACACATCAACTGACAGCGGAATGTCAAAACTACAAAATGTTCACTCGCTACCTTTTTTTCACTGCGGACGATCCGCATAAATTTGATTGTATAGTTTTATAATTTACAATATCATCACGCTATTTTCCTGTCAGAGTAAGCAGAGAGAACAGAGGTCCAGCTTTACTATCACGATACAAATCCTTCGCCTCTTCTAAATCCATACACTTTCTCATAAAACTCCAACGGTTTCTCTGTCAGACGCCTTCTACTTACATTTGCACTATACGAGTATATTTGTTTTGTTGGTCTTTCTTCATTCATTTGTTCCACGTGCCCAAACCATCTCAGCGTACTCTTCTCCACCTTACTCAACACATCAACATTAAGTTCACGTTCATCCCTAATCACTTAATTCCGTATTCTGTCATACAACATCACCCCGTGTATTCTTCTCAGTGCACACATTTCTTCAACTTTATTCAGTTGATCAACATGAAATTTATATTAATCAACTCACCTGAGAAATACGCAGCACTGTGTATGTTGAAATACACTTAATAATATACATAAATATATATCATCACATCGTATCCCTTGCGGTGTAGACAGAGAGACCAGATTTCCATTTTTTCTATCCGAATACTAAACTTTTGCCTTGTTCACACTCATACATATTGTCATGCATAATCTACTATTATTCATACTTCTAAATTTACCTTCTTTCAAAATCTAATTCATTTGGTCCAGCCATGTTTTTCTAATTCTACATCTTCCACACACACTGCATTTCTGACTTGTATATTTACTTATAGTTCGGAAAATCTAGGATGACCCGTATGACAGCTCACAAATTTGCCCCAATACAACCTTGTAACGATGTTCAGTAATTTTAATTATGATTCTAATAAATAGCAAGTTTAAAACTAACAATAATGACAAATGAATACATCTTGTCACAAATTAGAAAAAATGTGACAGTTTGTTAAAATCAAATAATATTTGGTGACCTTTGTCAAAAGTCACTACATTAGTCTGCATTGGCTAGGGATGGGGTATTCGATAATTTAATTAAATGTTCATAATTAGTATTAATTCATAGTGGATCTTGGCCTATTGAAAGATACATACAAATCATACAATACATTAGAAAGTCAGTATAATGAAAATTAGGAATTAAAACGTCAGTTTAGAGAAAAACAATTGTTCGATTTGTAAAAAAACTATTCGATTTGTAAAAAAAACGATTTTACCCCACCCCTTTGTGACAAACGTCGCACGGTTCAACCTAAACTTTCCGAAGTATAGTAATTATTTCATCATTCTTTCTCTCCACATGTTCAAACCATCTTAAAGCTCTTTTTCATTTTACTTAAATTTTTCATTTTACTTAAAAAATCCATTTTATCCATGCATTCATTCCTAATGTCTCCATTCCGACTTCTTTTAAACATTGACACTCCACATTTTTTTCTTAGTACACACATCTCCATCACTCTTATCCTTCTTCTACTAAGTCCAAGTTTCACTTCCATACATCATCGATGACCTCCGTGGCCCAGTTGGTAATACGCCTGTCTCCCAATCCAAAACTTGCAAGTTCAAATCCTGCTGAATCCCAGATTTGTTTAAAAAGGATTCCAGTCTGGTTTTCACTCAAGATCTCTTTAACATATTTCTGGTTGATTGAAAGAGATTGTCACATGGCAATAATCCCGCCAGGGTGTATTGTACAACGAAATTGTAATACAATACAATCAAGGTGGGCACCAACACAATATTTTTTATCGTCATTTTTGTAACTTAACATACTAACATTAAGTGCTCCGTTCATATTGTTCCCTATCGCTATCCTTCTTTAAATGTCTCTTTCAACTCACCCATCACACGTGTATTGTCCAGATAACATAACTCATCAACCTACTCCAAGTTGGTGATCTTCTTCTTCCTAGTGTCATGTCAGGTCCTCCCAACGTTGACTATCACCTGAGAGTAAGCATCTCTGTCCCTGGTAGCCCGAAAAAAATCCCCAACGCTCCTTATACCAGTCCAATCACGTATATTGCGGAACCAGGAGATCTGCCTCTTGCCAACACCTCTTCGATCCTCTATCTTGCCTTGGATGATCAGGTGCAGTAATTTGTACTTTGCTCCTCTAAATACATGTCCCAAATAGGACAACTTTCGGATTTTAATATTAGTCAGCAACTCTCTATCAACTTTGGCTCTTTGAAGAACCCTTGTGTTGCTGACCATATCCGTCCAAGTTATCCGTAGCATTCTCCGGTGTATCCACATTTCGAATGCTTCCAGTCGGTTCATACTACCAACTTTGAGGGTCCATGATTCTACTCCATATAATAACACTGACCAAACGTAGCATTTGACTAACCGTTGTCAAAGTTTCAAGTTTAGATTATCATCGCAGAATACGCTTCTCATTTTATTAAATTCTGCACTTGACTTCGGTTTCTGGGTCGAGGTGATATGATTTAAAAATATAGTGAAAGAAAATTAATTCAAGTGTTTTATTTTACGTTCATATTATTTAATAATTTATAATTTTCAACAGATCAAATGTGCATGCATTCAAAATGACATTAAACATTTATTTGATTTTTTGGGTTTGTGGTTTAGTAACGTTGATTTCAAATGAAAGGATGTTTGTGGTTGGATCCTTTATCGAACTTCCGCATCCTGTTTCCAAAAATACTGCTACAAGAAAGGGATTGAGTCATGAAGCTTATGATTTTCCTTATGGTGTGGTAAAAAATGGTACAGATACCCTTCCATGGATTGAAGTAAATGATAATAGTGCAAGAAAAAAAATTAAAGAAAATAAAAAAAATGTTGATGAAGAAATAATAGAAAATGAAGAAAACAGAAAAGCTAGAAAGATGGAAAATATTGAGAATGATGCAACAATACAAAAGCATGGTTTTGAATTTGAAAATAATGAATTTATCGATAATGATACAGGAGTAGAAGACGGAATAGAAATAGCTAAAAATGAAGAATATGATAAGAAAATAAGAAGGAAATATCAAAGTAGAGGATTAGGACTTAATAATATTGAAAAGTTTAAAAAAATCCCTAAAAGATTGACAGGATACAGGAAGGATTTTATTGAAGATTTGAAAAGGAGAGAAGAAAATATACTAACTAGAAAGATGGCAAGACTTCAAAATGTTAAAGGAGGAAGTGTTAAAGGGTTTCGAAAGAACGCTTTGACTAATAAAGAAGACGAAAATAATATATTAAATAAAGAATGTGGTCTGTCAATCGATGGTCTTTATTTTGATGAAAATGGAGATAGAGATGTATTCGTTATAGACTTTTGCAACAATAAAAGCAGAGATATGAAAGAAATGATGAATTTTTACTCGGAAAAGAGGTCAAAGCAAGACATAGACGATTGCTTTTCAATTTTCTGCGGATGGCATAAAGAAAATTGCAGAACGCAAATTTTGATGCAATTCAAATACGATAGATACTTAACGAAAACGATAAAAAATAAATTCTTCGATAAGAACTTACAAAAGTGTAACTGTATTTATCGAACGTGGAACAAACATGAATGCAGTGATTTAATTAATATTGAAGATAAAATTGACGAGATACTAAACAATCGGGTCGAAAATTATATAAAGAGAAGTAAAAGAGGTGCATTCCCTTTAGATTATGAAGAAGCTAAAAGAGAACAGAATAGAAACGATAGAAGAACGATAGCTAGACCAATTCTCAGAACAAAGATGGGTGTAGATGATTCGTTGTTACCGAATGATGATGATAGTGTGATATTTCCTACCGATGAACAAGAACATTCGGAAAGACCAATTAAGACCACAAGTGAAACATCAATAATTGATTCTGATCCGTTTGATGTAAAACTATATACTACTGATGAACGTAACTGCTTTATGAAAAGTAAAGTCTGGTACAACGGAAACTGTTGGGATTTGAACACTAAAAGTCCATGTACGGGTCAAGAATGGCTGGTTCTTGAAATTTTAGATGAAACAACGAATACAAACGGATTACTAAAGGCAGTTTGTAAGAGGAAGAAGTGTTCTAATAGTGATGAGGTAAGATTTTTTTCTTTTTAATCCTCTCTCTTTTTCTTCCACTTAGCATACTCGTATATAGGGTCTTTCAAATTGAGCGGTTTTCTTAATTAATTTTTTTTTAATTCTTGAATAAAACACACCATTTGCTTTGATTTCAAATTTTTTAAGACCTGTGTGCGACCTATCCTCACATATGGCATCGAAGCGAGGGCGGACACTGTCAGGACAAAAAGTATGCTAAGGACAACGGAAATGAGAACTCTGCGCGCTATTGCTGGGAAGACTTTGCGTGATCGTGTAAGGAACACCACAATCCGAGAGATCTGTGAGATCCAAGATGTGGTCAGATGGGGATGACAGTGTCGACGATACTGGTACCAACATTTACAGAGAATGAATTCCACAAGAATTCCATACATAGCTCTGCATGGGGTGCCGGATGGACGGCGTCCGCCAGGGATACCCCCGAAACGATGGAGAGATAGCTGGAGCTCAGCATCACAGGACAATCCTGCAGTAACAGACTCTTGAGAGTCTACAGAAAGTTTAAGAAGAAGAAGAAGAAGATCATTGAAGTATAATCGGCCGACTGCTATTTAAACAATAAACAATATCTGCCAAATGTACACCTCTTACAGCTCCACAGGTGTCCACTCTTGTCAAAATTTTCGATGAAATTTTGGCATAATTGCGGTTCTAACTCACCAATAATGCGAATAATTTCGTCTTTCAGCTCAGGAATTGATCGGGGGTCATTCTTATAGACCTGGATTTTCATGTAACCCTAGAGAAATAGTCCAACGGTGTCAGATCACATGATCTTGGTGGTCAATTAACATCACCGTTTCCGGAGATTACAATAGATACAATAATTCTCAATTTGAACGCGTTGTTATATTGTACACGACTCCATTTTTATAAATGCCATACATTAAACTTCTCAAACGTCATAAGACCCAGGCAAGTTCGCAACGCCATCTGTGTTTTATCCAAGAATTAAAAAAACCGCTCAATTTGAAAGACCCTTTATCTATTATATTTGGTCAAATTGTGGTGTATATTCTTCTTCGTCATCTATAAAGTTACTCTACTTTTCGGATGAGTATTTATTTATTTTATGAAGCTTACATAGCGTCGTTGTTCTGCGAAAAGCATTTAAGTCCAAATATTGAGTTTTAAGATAAATGCAATTTAAGTTTCGGAAGGCGATGTCAAATCAAGTTTTTAATAAAATAAAATAACAAACTGATGTTATTTAAAGACAGTTTATTTATTTATAAGAATTACTACAAAAAAATGAGTAACTTAAAAATTTGGACACCTGTTTTGGATGAAGAGGATCTTCATGAATAATATGGTTTAAGCGGTCCTCATCGAAGTCCACTGGTCGTCCGGAACACTCCATGTCTTTCAGGTCGAAATTACCGTCATTGAAACGCAAAAACCATCGAAAGTCCTTTCATTCATAGCATCTTCGCCGTACACTTCGCAAATATCATGAGCAGCTTTGGCAGCTTTATTCCCTCGATTGAACGCGGACAGAAGGATGTGTCGAAAATGCTCACTTTCGTCTACTTGATATTCCATTTTGAAGGCTTGTAATAAAATAAAATAATATATGTAACGTAAAAGCAAACACAATATCTTGTAGAGCAGAAAATTATCTTTCGAATGACGTATAACATTTACCATTTTGTTTTACTTTTGATGCTCATTTTTAAATTGAAAAAAAAAATGGACACAACTTATGTTAACACCTAATATATAACTTTTGGACATAAATATTTTTTCCATGTGTAGATATTTTTATTATAAGTAAAATGGCATCAAAATGTAGTTTTAAGCCAAAATGGACTTAAATGCTTGCTATAATATATGTATGTATAAAGTTCAGTTGTATTTATGTCAATTCTCAAAAAAAAAAAATTAAATCTCGTATTTATTAAAATTCAAAGACAATAATCTATCCACGGTTTACTTGATAACAAAGTCAAACCCCACAGTGTTGTTGTAAGTCATCTAAGAAGTGTGCTCACAATGTTCCTTATTTTTCTCTCTCTCTCTCTGCAATTACTAAAGAGAGAGCTAGAGAGAGACAAAACTCTAAGATTATTGAAGAGAACTGTCTTACAAGGATGACATCTATCAATATAGACACGTAACAAATAGTAAATATTCTACAATTATCGTTGAGCTTATATAAAATTTGATAGATGGCAGTATGTATAAAATAATTATACCTCCTTTCTTTTAACAAAATGGACCTGGGTCACAACTTTTAAATGTGTGTGACGGTGACTGTTTAAAATGTTAACTTCTTCCAGATTTGGTGGGCTTCTGCAAGAAGGTGTTTGAAGAAAAATGATACGCAAAACAGACTCTGCAAAGGAAAAAATACAATAGCTAAAGATGGAGTGTTTGGTAATGGAGTTTGCAGCTGTATTGATGGATCTTATGGAAGATTAGAGGTAAATACATTACTTGTTCAATTCATTGTCAATCTCTTCCATCCAATTGTTGAAATTGTTGAATTAGTTGATATTTTGTCGAGTCGGAATCAGAGGCTATTCTAAAATCGACTCTGACTTCATATTTTTTACAATTTTTTAAAACTTATTGGCAATATTATGAAATCATGAACCATGTACAGTACCTGGGGGTAAGTAATACACATCGGGTTTAAGAAAGAGACTGTCGCTTTGTAGAGCGTCGTCTCTGTCGCACGGACTGTTAGCGCATCGTGTATTACTTACCGCCGGGTACTGTACCATCTAATATAAATAGCGTCCACTATGATGAAATTTCAAAAAACCTACATTTAAGTAGTTACGTCACGTAATTACTTAAATGTAGGTTTGGAAGTTTTTTTCTGTCTTTTACCCTTTCTCTTCTTTTGAGTGAGTAAGTCCTTACAGACCAGCAAGGTTATAGGTCACACCACTGTACTGGATTCAATGGTACACTTTAAGTGAGACAATCGGAGCACACCGGCATGTTTTTTTCCATCTCTTTTGACCATATAGATACATCTGAAGTCATAGATATCTTTTTATCCTCGAATACAAGGCAGAAAAAATGCCTATCATTCAAGGGGAGAAGCACAGCGCGAGATTTGAACCAGCAACCTTCCTCACGGAAGTCTAGTGCAGCCATGCACCTCATCTCATCGATTAGGTGTCCACTTATTTTGTTTGCTCAGGAGTAGTTTATTAAAAAATTAATCAAAATACCTCTGAAAAAAATAAAAAGGAAAATACGAATACAATTACATCAAAATAAAGCAAAAATAAAAATTCCCCTTAATTACTCATTCCACCTGCACCCCGGGAAAATCAGAATCAAGGTCCCAAAGTGTGCAAAGCCCTTGAACTCATCAGAATCTCTGCAAACTGCAGAAAGCCTTTACAAAAAATAAACAAGGGTGTGAAAAGCATCTGATTGATGTGTTGGGGTGTATCTCGACCGGTGGGGAAGTTATGCGATGAGCCCAGACCTTTTGACAGCTCATCTTTTAAATGTATTTTTTGCTATTTATCTTGAGATATTTGTGCTATTTTTGGAATGTAAAGGGTGGCATTATAAATATTACACGTTTGACAGCTGCAAATAAAAAATTGCAGTTCTTGTTGCCCCATTCTTTATTTATATATTATATGTACATACTACATTGCTTTCAATAAACCTACATTTATTTATTTATTTACAAGTAGATAACTTATACAACATGGTTCTTGTTATAAAAATATCCCCTCCAGAGGCTTTGATTTTAAATTTATTAAAAGCAACTCACAAATGTCACTTCAAATAAAATGAAATAAAATTCAAATAAAATGATATATGAAACAAAATAATACATAAAGCTGAGAGGGTTATCACCAAGAAGTGGAACCGGAGCACATTACGGTAGGGAGACCCAGAAAGTGTTGGAGTTACGACAAAAGAGAAAGAAAAGAAATGTGGAATGACCTTGAAAGATGTTTGAATAACATCAGATAAGTGGTTGGCAAAACATAGAAGTAATATGCCTGCGATAGGAATGAGAGAAGACCTATTATATCCATCACTGGAGATATCTGGACTGTTAATGATGTATGAAAGAATGTTTCTAACTGAGAAGCCTATTACGAATAAAGTCAACTATTCACCAGATACTGATAATCTTGTTAACCTTTCCTTCCCTGTGTTGGGTATCTTCTACACGTTGCTTCTAATAACCATCAATATCTCTATAAATATAATAAATACAAGGTTAAGATTTTAGGTATTCCTCCATAATATATTTACGCATTGATTTAAAAAATAATATTAATAATAATCAGAATTTATCGACTACATCGAGGTGTTTTGTAAAGATCGAAAACAAATTCGCATTTAAACGCTGCGAGTACCTCGTCTTGACGATAGGTGAATAGTATGCGGGAAACGCGACACTATATTCGCATCTCACTCTTGCATACTAGACTGAATTGCGAGGAGCTGAATTGTCTCAACGTCGCAAGCATTAAGCATAAGTGCCGGGGTATGCGACTGACGTTCCGCGCCGCTAGTAGCTTCTAGGCTTGTAAATAGGTTAGTCGTACGCCCGTTTTGTGAACGTTGCCAGATGGTTTTTTAATGTTTTCAGCAAATAAATCTCAATTATTATAATTTTTAACTTCAATTATAATTAATTAAGGGGATTATCTATGAATGTTCTTATTTTTCCGATTTAAAATCGCTAATTTTTTATTGCGTACTCACTACCCAACACCGGAGCACGCGTATTATTTTTATCACCGTAAGGGAAGGGTTAAGTCTGTAGACCAATAGTCATATAAGTTATTAAGAAAGTGATTATCGAACTAAACCTGGCCCATTTTTTTTTCAGAATTCTGAAGATTGCTTCAGATTCTATGAGAAGGGACCTTGTGGAATTGGCCAAGTTGTCACGTACAATTTTCAAACAGAATCTGCTATCTGTGCCACCGATCGATGCTCTGATCTTAATAATAAATTATATTTTACATGGAAAATTGCTAAAACACCAAGAAAAACAGAAATTAAAAATAATTATAGTTTAGAAGATGGTGTCGAGAAAATTGTGAAAGGGAAAGATATAAACAATGATGAAAATAACAAACAGATCATGGAAGCAATGAAACAGGAAAAAAATAGCAAAAGAACAAATCATATATCAAAAAGAATGATAAAAGATTTTCAAAAGGAAATAAAAAATAACATAGGCGAAAGTAATAAATCCTATATTGAGTCCAATGAAAAAGAAAACAAACAAAATAACAAAAGATATTCTGAAATACAAGTACAAACAAATACACAACAAAATAAAATAAATAAACAAATAAAGAAACATAACCTTTATAAGAGACAGGTTGAAAATCAACAGTATGCTCCGATGAATGGTAATGGAACTTGTTACAAACTGGGTTCTGAAGATGGTTGTTTTGGAAGAGGAATCGAGGCCAGATTTGCATATGACGAGGTTTTAAAGGTTCCAACGTGCGTGAATAGATATTTGACCGAAAACAGACCGGGATGTATGATGGATGTAAACGAGAATTGCAGAGAAGAGTTGAACATCAAATCAAACTGGAAGGATAGGCTAGCAGAAATTAGGAAGCAGTTGATGGATCAAAGAAGAAAGCAATGAAGAAAAGATAAAAAAATTAGATTAAAACTTTTTCGTAACAAATACAGTAATCCTCTATTAACGTGAGAAATTGGTTAGATATAAATTATACCGTTGAATACTAACACGCAAATTTACAAAACCTTAGTTTGCATATACATGTTTTCACATCAATATGTCTTTAATTATACTCTGTCCAGACATTCCATTTTCAGCTTTTCATTTTCCATAATAATATGGTATCTTTTGCATATTTTATCATTTTGTAAGTTATGGCTTCCTTAATAATTTCATCACCAAGGACGAAATTATTTGCATGATTAATCTATACCACACCCATTATATCCACGTTCTTATTGCTAAGCTCATTTGATATATGCTTATGCTATATTTTACAATTAGTACAGATACTGCCATCTCTGTAGAAGATTATGAATATTTTTTTGTCCTAAGTTAAAATGATTTCTGATCGAGATATTATCATTATTCTAAAGTAATCCGTTTAACAACTGTCATGTATCGCTAAGGTATTCAACAATTTTAAGTGGATTCCTCATAATTTACAAATTATTTGTCTCTCAACATTTTTTGACATCTTATGTGTACAAGTTTATTAGAGTTTCTAGAGAATGAAATTAGTGTAAAAAGCTGGCTTTATGTGACGTAAAGGAAAACATGTTTATGCTGTCTTAAGAAAGATTTTAAATATAAAAAAAAAAAATATATATATATATATATATACTACATAAAATTCTCAATTTTAACACTTGCCTTACTGTGCTAAAAAAACCCGCCAACCACGGTGCTGGACGCTAAGCGTCCAGTGAAAAATGTATATTTTAAATCAAAATTATGCAAAATCTGCTAGGTTATTTTTTTGTAATTAGCTATAAAACTCATTTTATTATGTATTAAAACGTTGAATAATCAAATAAAATATAAGTCCTGGTCACTCGATATCCATCACAGGGTGGCAAGTGTTAATGGGCAGGGGAAAAAATGGAACACTTATAGTTCAGAAATTCTAGGACGAGTCCTGTGACAGCTCATAAATTGGCCCCAATACAACCTAATGTAATGTATTTACCTAAATAACTTGCTATTTATTAGAATTGAGGCTTATATTAAAGTTGATAAAATAATTAAAAATTACTGAACATCGTTACAAGGTTGTATTGGGGCAAATTTGTGAGCTGTCACAGGACTCAAATGTTGTTGAATTATGGCTTTTAAAATTTTTGTATTGTAATACAAACATCCCTTTGTGTGAACCTCGTAACGTTATAACCCGACCCGCCTCTGCGCGCAATGACCGCAACGATGGAAGATATTGCAACATGACAATAATTTCACCACGGTGTACTGTATACAACGGATATGTAATACAATACAATAAAGAATACAATACAATAAATTTTCCCCAATACAACGTAATGTAATGTATTTACCTAAATAATTTGCTATTTATTAGAATTGAGGCTTATATTAAAGTTGATAAAATAATTAAAAATTACTGAACATTGTTACAAGCCTGTATTGGGGCAAATTTGTGTGCTGTCACAGGACTCATCCTAGAATTTCCAAAATATAGCAATAGTGCTGTGTATAAATTTTTATGTGTTGACTGCAATGATCCTTTGAAAATAAATTTCGTGAATGTCACGAATGCGCATTCGTGAATGTCAAGAAATTTCGTGAATGTCATAAATCAAATTTTATATTTATCATTATTATTTTTATGGGAGGAATTAAATAAAATGTTAAATTGTCCGGAAACACATTAAATATTTTTAGGTAAAATTTAAATCCAAAATATTTATGTTATAGTTCAGAAAATGTAGAATGAGTCCTGTGACAGCTCACAAATTTGCCCCAATACAACCTTGTAACGATGTTCAGTAATTTTAATTATTTTATCAACTTTAATATAAGCCTCAATTCTAATAAATAGCAAGTTATTTAGGTAAATACATTACATAAGGTTGTATTGGGGAAAATTTGTGAGCTGTCACAGGACTCATCCTAGAATTTCCGAACTATAGTGGTTGTGGCAAGTGCTTTGCAATATTTTCAGTATCTCAATAATCTCTTGTATCGTAGAGCACTGAATATTCTTGATTAAAGCCTTGATTTGATGGTCATCAGTGGTAATCAACCTTCCAGAGTGGACACCATCTTAGAGAGTCGTGTCACCATTACGGATTTCGCTTACTGTATCGTCTCCATACACTGAATCTTTTTTTGGTTCATATCAATTTTTTTATTTTGCAATTTTAAAAAAGCATCAACCAACATGAAACATGAAGACATGCAAAATAGTCTGGAAAGATGCAGAAGAATCTTGGAGGACAATGGATTGAGACTGAGCAGAAAGAAAACAGAGTATCTGTACCTACCATTCGAGAACACAAATGCTGTCACTCCCGTAATGCAAATGCATGGAGAAACATTACCAAATTGTGAATCCTTTAAGTATCTTGGGTCACTCATCCATAGCGATGGAGGATGTGCAGCAGATGTAACACATAAATTAGTGTGGGATGGATGAAGTTTAGATCAATGACGGGAGTTCTATGTGATCCGAAAATGCCAGTAAAGTTAAAAGGAAAAGTATACCAAACGATTGTCAGACCCGCACTCCTCTATGGCTCCGAATGCTGGACGATGTATAACTCTTACTCTAGGCAACTAGAAACTGCTGAAATGCGCATGCTAAGATGGTCAGCTGGTGTGTCCCTAAGAGACAAAATAAAAAGCTCATGCATTCGTGGAAGCCTAGGTGTTACAAACATCAACAGCAAAATGGAGGAAAGGCGATTGAGATGGTATGGGCACGTTAGACGCAGAGTACCCGATCACATTGTGAACCAGGCAATCTCCATGGATCTTATTCAAATAACAACCAGAGGAAGACCAAAGAATTCATGGGTGGTGCAAAAAAATAACCTGATGCAGAGTCACTGCCTGGGGGACGTAGTCCGGGACAGAATGGCATACAACGTGAGGACGAGGAGAGCTGACCCCAACAGTCTTCGCAGACAATGAGTTGGGACGGAGCCAGGGAGAAGAAAAAAGCATCAACCACCGAAATAACAAATTACATGTTACATCTTTAAAATAATACTAAAAAACGACTATTAATATGGGTAAAAAATGCATTAACCACTTAACTGTTGGATTTTTAACACGCGACGTAACACAATGACCAACTGTGAACGAATAAATTCTGTACGAAAATATATTCCTTTCGGAGAAAACAAGTTGAAACAAGATCTGCCCAAATGACGCTCGGGAGAAACACTCCCAACAAGACGAAATAAGATTTGCCCGAACGAGGGTCGGGCTCGTCAGTATAAAAAGAAACTTCGTGCCTGAGTCCCGCTCGGGCAAAACTGTCAAGTGGTTAAACTCATTTACCTTTTATAATGTCAACATCTGTGGCTTAGTTGGTAAGACGCTTATCTCCCAACCTGGAGGTTGCAGGTCGATTCCCGTTGGAACCCTTGATTTATTAAAAAAATATTCCAGTCTGGTTTTCACTTAAGGCCACTTTAACATCTTTCTAGTTGGTTGGAAGATATTGCAACATGACAATGAGCCTGCCAGATTGTACTTTATACAATCAAGTGTAATACAATACCTTTTATAATAGTATCCGCATTTCTTACTTCTTCTGGAAGGGAGTTGCATCTAGGATCGAGCTTTTCTCTCATAGATCGCATGAAAACTTCCATCACGTAGTTGGTAAGACAACTGTCTTCCAGCACTGAGCTTGCAGGATTGATTCCCCGTTGGAACCCAGATGTTTTTAAAAAATATTCCAATCAGGTTTATACTTGATGACCTCTTTAACATATTTCTTGATTGGTAGGAAGAGATTGATACATGATAATAATCCTACCAGATTTCACCGTATACAATAAAGAATAATATAATAATCCAATGAGGTGTATGGCCGCGTGGTAACGCGCTGGACTTCTGTGCGGAAGGTCGTCGGTTCGAACCCCGCGCTGTGCTACTCCCCTCAAACGACACAGGCACTTTTTTCGCCTAGTGTTCGAGGGTATTAAGGATATCTATGACTTTGGTCACATCTATTCTTTAAAAAAAAAATAAAGATCGACATCGAGGAGCAACTCGAGATTGACATTGGAATGACGAGGGAATCCTCGACTATGAAACTAGCAACAACTGTCATATTAGATATTGTTTTTTTAACCCTTCCCTTACGGTGCTAAAATTGAAACGCGCGCTCCGGTGTTGGGTAGATAGTACGCGATCAAAAATTAGCGATTTTAAATCGTAAAAATAAGAACATTCATAGATAATCCCCTTAATGAATTATAATTGAAGTTAAAAATTATAATAATTGTGATTTATTTGCTGAAAACATTAAAAAACCATCTGGCAACGCTCACGGAACGGGCGTAGGTCTAATCTATTTGCAAGCTCAGAAACTACTGCGGCGCGGAGCGTCAGTGGCTTACCCCGGCGTGGCTTACGCTTGCGACGATTGAGACGATTGAGCTCCTCGCAATTCAGTGGAGTATGCAAGAGTGAGATGCGAATATAGTGTCGCGCTTCCCGCATACTCTTTACCTATCGTCAAGACACAAGGTCGAGGCACTCACAGCGTTTAAATGCGAATTTGTTTTCGATCTTCACAAAATACCCACGATGTAGTCGATAAATTCTGATTATTATTAATATTATTTTTTAAATCAATGCGTTAATATATTATGGAGGAATACCTAAAATCTTAACCTTGTATTTATTATATTTATAGAGATATTGATTGTTATTAGAAGCAACGTGTAGAATATACCCAACACAGGGAAGGAAAGGTTAACATAGTCCTGAAAATTAATACTGTAATGCCTTCAAAACATCGGCAATCATTCGAACCAACTCAACACGGCAACAACACAGCTGTGGAAATCTTCGTACATATATATTTAATCATCTCTTGTTTCCTGTTTCAGAATTCTGAAGACTGCCACAGATTTTACGAACAAGGCCCTTGTAATGGCAAACAAGTTGTTACCTTTGATTTTAATACGGGATATGCTATATGTTCGGTTGACTTATGTTTCTCCATGAATAATCCAGATCATCACATAGCAAGATACGCCAATACAGAAGTCAACCGAACGACTAATACAAATAAACAAAATTATTTAAGAACAAGAAGAGATGTAAGAAAACAAAACAAGTCAAAAAAAGTAGGAAGAAAACTTCAAGCAGGAAATAGAAAATTCATTGTAAAAATTCAACGTAAAAAGACAGAGTTTATAATAAACAATGGAAAAACACACAAAAAAACAAAAAAAATAAATACATATACGATACCTGATGATAGAATCACATCTAATAAGTCACCAAAACGTACCTCGAATGATAGAATCACATCTGATAAGTCACCAAAACTTACCTCGAATGATAGAACCACATCTAATAAGTCACCAAAACTTACCTCGAATGATAGAACCACATCTAATAAGTCACCAAAACTTACCTCGAATGATAGAATAGCATCTAATAAGTCACCAAAACTTACCTCGAACGATAGAATCACATCTAATAAATCACCAAAACTTATCTCGAATGATAGAATCACATCTAATAAGTCACCAAAACTTACCTCGAACGATAGAATCACATCTAATAAGTCACCAAAACTTACCTCTAATGATAGAATCACGTCTAATAAGTCAACAAAACTTACCTCGAACGATAGAATCACATCTAATAAGTCACCAAAACTTACATCGAATGATAGAATCGCATCTAAAAAGTCACCAAAACTTACCTCGAACGATAGAATCACATCTAATAAGTCACCAAAACTTACCTCGAATGATAGAATCACATCTAATAAGTCACCAAAACTTACCTCGAACGATAGAATCACATCTAATAAGTCACCAAAACTTACCTCGAATGATAGAATCACATCTAATAAGTCACCAAAACTTACCTCGAATGATAGAATCACATCTAATAAGTCACCAAAACTTACATCGAATGATAGAATCACATCTGACAAGTCAACAGAACTTATCTTAAATGATGAATTCAAAAGAAGCAATAGACATAAACGGAATACACCTAAAATTCATAAGATATCAAAAGAATCAATGACGAGAGACAGTGATAATGATGGGGATCAGAAATTCAGTACGGAAGGAAGACTAGCTAGTGCAGTATTTGCACCAATGAATGGAACAAGTGCTTGCTACAGATTAGGTTCCGCTAGTCCTTGCAAAGATATGGAAGAGAACAAGTTACGATTTATCTTTAGCGAATCCCTTAAAATTCCGACTTGTTTAAACACTAATAGGGAACTACATCTGGTGGAAAATAGACCTGGATGTAAAATGGACCATCAGGAAAACTGTTTGGAAGAAATTAATCTGAAACAAATTTTGAAGGCGGACTATATTTCAATGATTAAAAATCAGTTGAAAATGAAAAAAAAATCAATTAAACTACAGTAATCCTCCCTTATCTACGAAAGATTATTTTAAAACTTACCTCCCTGTGATGGATAGCGAGTGACCAGGACTTATATTTTATTTCATTATTCGACGTTTTAATACACAATAAAAGGATTTTTATAGCTAATTACAAAAAATAAACGAGCAGATTTTGCGTAATTTTAATTTAAAATATACATTTTTTACTGGACGCTTAGCGTCCAGCACCGTGGTTGGCGGATTTTTTTAGCACAGTAAGACAAGTGTTAAAATCCCCAATGGATACCTAAAATTACAGATTATAATGAACCCTATACAGCAAAGTGCAGATTATCCATGGTAATTGGGGGACACTCGAACCCAGATAACTAAAAAAAACCACAGTTAATCCAAATTAAGTTTTTATTGAGTTAAACATTTTAAGAGTTGTAATGCTAGATAAATTTTGTTACACTAGATGAGTACACGAACAAGGTTTCTCAATGACACGTACAACCGCTAAATGCCGGTATCATACCGTGGCAATTACATCGGGAAGCCTAGGATCCACATATTTTCATATCGGTGTCAACACGGAGAAACACCGTCAACTTATTAGCGTTAGTCGATTGGTATAACATAAACTATATATTTTAATAACAGTTCAGGTTCTTATTTTGTAATTTTCAAAATGTAGACCTTCGTTAATAATTTGAATAAAAATATTTTTAAGGATTACTAAAAAAAATGTGTACTACAGAGGACCACTGTTAATATAACTCACGGATAGTTGAGTACCGAATAATCGGCGCTCTACTGTATTTGGATTAACAGTTACTTTTTTTTTTATTATTAGTTTGCTAAGCATTGAACGTATCGTTAAATTAAGTAACACTTTTTTTCGTAAAACATTCATCTAAATCAAGAGTTCCTAAACTTTTTTCGGTCGCAGACCCCTTTACCGAAAACTTTTAAAACCGTCGACCCCCTAGTCATTTACTTTACTTACTCAAATTAATAAGTTTGTACAGTACTCGATATTAAATATTTCACTAGATAACAAACTTTTCATATTAATCACTTGTTATTAAGGATTGAAAAAGATAAAAGGACTACAGATTATGCATTATCTTGTGCAACATTTAATATTGAAATCTGCGCTGACGATAATTGAAGCAAAAAATTACGAGCAGTTCTTTTTTATTTTTGACATTTATGAAATAAATATGTAAATTCAAAATAAGTACAAATATTGACAAATATTCTTAATTAGGTACCTATTGGAATCATAGATATTTTGAAGTAACAAACAAATTGCAGTAGTAGGGGTCTATTTTTGATGTCGTCGATGCCCAAATTTTTTTATTGAAACTATCGACCCCTAGAAAAATCAAATCCCAAGGGGTCAATATTGACCACTTTGGGAACTCTTGGCCTATATAATGCCATTTAGAGAGCAGACTTTCCTCAATGATGCTATAATGAGGTGTCGAACCCACTATTATTGACTTCTAAGGTCCCGTACGGGACCAGTGATTATAATACATTTTGCAATTGGATTACAATAATTTATTTTATTTTATTTTAAAAAATGGGTAAGTTTATATTTTTACCTAGGGAATAAGAAAGCGTGCAAGTTTTGGTGCTGGTGTTTGTTTGAAAAAAAATTAATAATTTTATAACAGTTACGGGTCGCGTGAATATTTCGCAAAAAATTGCTTGGGCAGTGGGCTACCTCTATTGCGCACGGGAGCTTAAAGGTTAAAGTTGATAAAATAATTAAAATTACTGAACGTCGTTACAAGGTTGCATTGGGGCAAATTTATGAAACGTCACAGGGGCCATGCTACATTTTCTTTAGTATAATTCTTGTTAGTTTTATTTCTCAGTTAGGTTTCTCACACATCTAGACGTTGAGATGGCATTAGCCTGAGAACAGATAGCTCTCCAACTTCCATGGTCGTAAGCCACTTGCTCGCAGTCCTCAAGTGCTCTGCACAAAGTCAGTGAATATCACAGACTGTCCTTATAGCGCTTTCTATGCCCACCTTCGCTTGCCAATTATCTCCCTGTACAAGACGTGTTTACGGAGCCTGTGATCACCAATGCGTATCACATGTCCGATCCACCTCAATTTTGCCTTTACAACCATATTCTCTACAGATTTACAGTTAGAGTGTTGCAGGATTGAGACATTTATTACATAATCCCTCCAGTGGGTCCAAAGAATACGATGAAAGATATAATGGGAGAAAAATTCAAGACTTCGATTAGGCTTTCTATAGAGGACCCAAGTCTCACACCCATAGAGAAGTGTGGGGAGCACAATTGATATCTTTATAGACTGGGAGATGTCTCTACTGTGGAATACTCTGTCATTCAGTATAGCAACAGCCGCTGATGCACTCCTGAGGCAACTCTTCAGTTCTTCATTAAGAGAAGAGTTCAATCCCAAGATACTGCTCAGATATATGAAGCTAGGTACGTTCTCCGATTGTACACCATTCACTCGAATGTCAGGTGATTGTTGTTCCAGCTGAATTGCCTGACAATGCTGCAAACATTCTTTCAACATTGCCAAGCGATTCAATAGGATCCACATGTCTGTAACATCTGTGGGAGGGAGTACGTATCTAGGATCGGGCCGTTATGTCACAGAAGATTACATGATCAATGTGGAAAAACAGCTCAAGATTGTTGTTGGAGTGGTAAGGGGATCCTCAACCACGAGACCCGGCAACAACGACAATCGTTACTCTGTCATTCATCGTCTCGTCTCATCACATGCCTTAATTAAAAATGGAACCACTTCTTATCGATTGAGCATTATTCGATGATCATGGTCTTCAATTTTACGAGAAAAATTGTCAATTTATTTTTTAAGTTATATTGGTTGATAAGCAACGTTCCCCCTAATTTTTTCATTGTGTGTGCGGCCCATCAACTTAATTCTCCAAGAAAAAAATAGGCTCCTTACGGCGCGTGGACTCTATATGGTGTTTCCATGTTCCGCACACACCCCAAAGAAAGGAACCTGAGAACCCATCATGAAATATCAAATAAAATATATAATTGCGCAAAACAAAATATGATTACAAGTTCCTTTCTTTGAGATATGTGCGGAAGACGGAAACATGTGTGCGAACAATTTTTAACAGATGTGTGGCAGCACACGCGTACACTTTAGAGGGAACGTTGTTGATAAGTATTAATTTTTAAGGAAGAACATATGACTTTCACATTGCGTACATTGTATTAACTTATAATTTTTATTGTCATTATATATAATAAGTCATAACTCGTTTTTATTTTACTATCCACAATACATTTCTACTTCCGTGGCGAACGACCACCATGACCTAGTTGGTAAAACGCCTGTCTCCCGACCCGAAGGTTGCCAGTTCGATTTCCGTTGGAACTCAGAATTTTTTAAAAAAGAATTCGAGTCTGATTTTCACTTAAGACCTCTTGACCATCTTTTTGGTTGGTTGGAAGATATTGCCACATTGCAATAGCCTGTCAGGTTGTATTGTATACAACGAAAGTGTAATACAATGCATATTATTTTAATGGGAAGACGAACTGAAGATTATAAGTACTAAATAATGCAAAAAAAAATCCATTTTGTGGACATAGAGAATCACTTGACTAGGCAAGGCCTAAGTGTAACAAATTTCATGTTTGTACTAAATACAGTGGAACATCAATTCTCGAACAACTCTCATTTAGAATAATTTGATTCTTGAATATACAATACATTTTCAATGACAATGCTGTCTCTTACTTTGTAAAACTTTTAAAACGCAGGCAAAAATGAACCTCATTAAATAGGAATTCAGTGAGAAAAGAGAAAGAATCCTAGGACAGTCAACTGATGTTTTTATGTAAAGTGACTCATTTTCCAAACAATAACATCCCTCCTCTTCTCCACCTGTCCCACCACCTTCCACTTACGCCATCAGTTCTCCTCAGTACAAGTAAAGTACAGTTGATTTTTTTTATTTATTTAATCTGTTTTTTGTGTTGCCGTGCTGTGTATTTTTGGGGATCTGAAATGTTACCTATGCCAAAAAGAACAACATCAAGCAATGCTGAGTTAGTATAAAAAACAAGTTACAATATATAATATAAAGATATGCATTTAAAATAATTTTATTTATAGTAAATGTATAAAAGTTAGAAACACATTTATATCAGTTTAAGTTTAATATATATCATATTTGTGAATGTAAATGCATAAATTGTAATGTTCAATAAATGCATAAATTGTAATGTAAATGCATAAATTGTAATGTAAATGCATAAATTGTAATGTAAATGCATAAATGTAATATAAATGCATAAATTGTAATGTAAATGCATAAATGTAATTTAAATGCATAAATGTAATGTAAATGCATAAATTTTATTGAAATATTTAAAATATATATAAATATATATTAATTCTAAAATAATTTAAAATAAAAACACATGCAAAATACTTACATCTGCCAAGAATTGTCAATGTCATTCATGGGCAGATACTTGCCAGGAAGAAGATTTGAAAATATAATTTATGGTACTGTAGATGTTGAGTTTTTTCTCTTGAAAAATAAAGAAGTTTTTTCTCTTGGCTATTGAATGAATGTCAATAAACAGATAATAAAACTTAGCTTAATTTGATAGAATAATCTATATATACTTGTATGTACGACTTACGATTATATTAGATTCGATGGAAATGCTACTTTCGTACTTTTTTCTTGCTAGCAATACAGAGTGTACACCACTACTTTTTTTCATTTAGCAAGTATAATTAAGGCAATACAGAGTGTACATCCCTACTTATTTCATTTAGCGAGTATAATTAAGGCAATACAGAGTGTACAGCACTACTTATTTCATTTAGCGAGTATAATTAAGGCAATACAGAGTGTACATCACTACTTATTTCATTTAGCGAGTATAATTAAGGCAATACAGAGTATACAACACTATTTATTTCATTTAGCAAGTATAATTAAGGCAATAAAGAGTGTACAGCACTACTTATTTAGTTTAGCAGTATAATTAAGGCAATACAGAGTGTACAACACTATTTATTTCATTTAGCAAGTATAATTAGGGCAATACAGAGTGTACAACACTATTTATTTCGTTTAGCGAGTATAATTAAGGCAATACAGAGTGTACAACACTATTTATTTCATTTAGCGAGTATAATTAAGGCAATACTGAGTGTACATCACTACTTATTTCGTTTAGCGAGTATGATTAAGGCAATACAGAGTGTACATCACTACTTATATAGTTGAGCCAGTATAATTAAGGCAATACTGAGTGTACATCACCACTTTTTTCATTTAGCAAGTATAATTAAGGCAATACAGAGTGTACATCACTACTTATTTCATTTAGCAAGTATAATTAAGGCAATACGAAGTGTACAGCACTACTCATTTCATTTAACGAGTATAATTAAGGCAATGCAGAGTATACATCACTACTTATTTCATTTAGCGAGTATAATTAAGGAAATACAAAGTGTACAGCACTACTTATTTCGTTCGTATAATTAATCAGCGACGGCAAAAGTCTATCATACTATATAATACCCCGCCCTTTTGGATTAATTTGGAACAACTTATTTATTAGATGAAAAAGAAATCGACTTCTTACTTCTCGCCGCAGTAACATGTGTTTAAGTGTTTCCTAAAGCTACACACGCCACTCATATCTCTGACACTAGGAGGCAGTTCATTGCACGCCACAGGACCAGCAACCACAAAAGCTCTATTATGCCCTATTGGATTAATTTCGAACCACCAATTTATTAGATGAAGAAGAAATCAACCTTAAAGTTTTGCTTCTCTACGAAGGAACATCCTTTAGACACAGATTCAAAAGATACAATGGAGATATTATATAAAGGGACTTGAATACAAAGAGACAAAGTTTAAAATCAAGACGCTCGCGACACTTAAGCCTACGTAGACTTACAGCCTTTAGAGTTTGGAACCACCATTGTAGGCACGTATTCGATGTTCGTCATAGAACATATTGTGCAATAAACGACAATATTACCAAAACAGGAGCCTATAAAGTTGTAATCATACCATCTTTTATATATCAATTCGATTCAGTGATTTTCTACAGGTGACGACCAAAAAAAAAGGTAGATGGGAAAAAAGATTGAAAGAAAGTCAAAAAAATTCTGTAAAAATGTGTACACTGAGATGAAATATGGGATGATAAAAATGTGTCCACTGAGATGAAATATGGGATGATAAAAATGTGTACACTGAGATGAAATATGGGATGATAAAAATGTGTACACTGAGATGAAATATGGGATGATAAAAATGTGTACACTGAGATGAAATATGGGATGATAAAAATGTGTACACTGAGATGAAATATGGGATGATAAAAATGTGTACACAGAGATGAAATATGGGATGATAAAAATGTGTACACTGAGATGAAATATGGGATGATAAAAATGTGTACACTGAGATGAAATATGGGATGATAAAAATGTGTACACTGAGATGAAATATGGGATGATAAAAATGTGTACACTGAGATGAAATATGGGATGATAAAAATGTGTACACTGAGATGAAATATGGGATGATAAAAATGTGTACACTGAGATGAAATATGGGATGATAAAAATGTGTACACTGAGATGAAATATGGGATGATAAAAATGTGTACACTGAGATGAAATATGGGATGATAAAAATGTGTACACAGAGATGAAATATGGGATGATAAAAATGTGTACACTGAGATGAAATATGGCATGATAAAAATGTGTACACTGAGATGAAATATGGGATGATAAAAATGTGTACACAGAGATGAAATATGGGATGATAAAAATGTGTACACAGAGATGAAATATGGGATGATAAAAATGTGTACACAGAGATGAAATATGGGATGATAAAAATGTGTACACAGAGATGAAATATGGGATGATAAAAATGTGTACACAGAGATGAAATATGGGATGATAAAAATGTGTACACTGAGATGAAATATGGGATGATAAAAATGTGTACACTGAGATGAAATATGGGATGATAAAAATGTGTACACTGAGATGAAATATGAGATGATAAAAATGTGTACACTGAGATGAAATATGGTATGATAAAAATGTGTACACTGAGATGAAATATAAGATGATAAAAATGTGTACACTGAGATGAAATATGGGATAATAAATTAATCCCAGAATATAGAATCAAGTGATCCTGATGAAGCCCAGACCTTTATTCCATTGATTGATAGTTATAACGTCCTGTTATCCCTCGTCAATGGTCTCTGCTTATTTTCAGGTACAATGGTAGACGATTGGAAACGGTGTTAGTTTCTCCCTTATGTGCAGCAGAGTAAACCCTCAGTGTCGGAGTTATCACTGATTCAGGTAACTAAATAATAAGAGATCTCCCGTCAGGCTTTATATATGTAATATATTTAAATATAATATACGCAACTATGGAAAGCATTCTTCAAAATAACTACAGTATGAAGATAAATAAAGACAAAACAAAGCTGCTGACTGTAGGCTGAGCGCAACACCAGATGAGAATAGTGATGTCGGGTAAACCACTAAAGAACACCGAGGAGTTTGTCTACCTCGGGAGAAAAATAACATGAGACGGTCGGTCCAAGAGCGAGGTCCACAGCCGTAAACATCAGGCTAGACTTGCATTTAATAAAAGGTCGAAAATAATAGAATCAAATAATATAGACCTAAAACTGAGAATACTCCTCATCAAGACCTATGTATGGAGTATCTTGATGTACGGCTGCGAGACATGGTGCCTATCCGAAAGAGATAGACGAAGACTAGAGGCTTTTGAGATGTGGTCCTATAGAAGACTATTAGGAATTTCCTGGAGAGACCGCATCACAAATGAAGAGGTTCTCCAACGAATCGAAGGAGGAAGGCACCTGCTCAGGATCCTGTCCGAAAGGCGTGCAAGATGGATCGGTCATATAATACGACAAGAGGGCCTCTTGCATGCCATAATGGAGGGTATGACCGAGGGGACAAACTCTAGGGGACGCCCGCGCCGAGAGTACCTGGAGGACCTGTTGGTGGACGTGCGCTGCTCAACATATACAGATTTAAAAAGAGCCGCACAGGACAGGGGAGAATGGAGGAGAAGAGTTGAAATTGCGGCAAACCAGTCTTAGGACTGCAACCACGGAGGAGGAATATACACGTGGGTCGTCCAGAAAGTAAAGAACGTTTTGGCATAACTAAATAAAAACTAAAGATATTAACACAAAACTCTATTTACAAAGTCACAGTACCTTACTCTATTTTTCAATGTAGTCGCCATAGCTGTCAAGGTACTTATTGTAACGTGGAACCAATTTTTCAATTCCGATGTTATACTCTTCTACCGCCAAAGATTTGAGCCAGGATGTCACTTTTTGTTTGAGGTCTTTTTTCCACCCAAAAATTCCTTTAGTTTCGGGAATAAGTGAAAATCACTCGGTGCCAAGTCAGGGCTGTAAGGAGGATGTCCAAAAATTTCCCACTTAAGACGTTGAAGTTCTCGCTGTATTCGTGCTGATGCATGAGGCCGCGCATTGTCATGAATCAAAACCACCTTTCCCGACAACATTCCACGTCTCTTGTTTTGGATGGCGCATCTAAGTCGTTGAAGAGTTTCATAATAGGCCTCTGAGTTTATTGTGTGCCCTCTTGGCATAAACTCCACGTGGATCAAATCCTTTCGGTCCCAAAAAACTGTTGCCATCACTTTTCTGGTGTTCTGAGATTCGGTTTTTCTTTTCCGAGCACACAATTTTTTTTGTAGCCAAGGTGCTCCGTCACTATTTCATGTAGGAACGATCGTGAAATTTGTGGGAAACATTCATGTGCTGTGCTTTAAGTTGTCTATAAATTAAAATAGGCCAAACATTTTGTGCATTCAGAAAACGAATGACACTACGCACTTCACATTTGGCGGGGTTTTCGGAGTTATAATAATATACTTGGACAAATTCATAATTTTTCCTTCTCCATGTGTGTTCGGTATACTGAGGTCAAACCATTAAAATATTAACAATAGACACTTTGTTAACTTTGCGTATGTTTGATACGCTAGGGCTATAACAGTTCGAGGAAAGAAGCAAATTTACGATTAAGTCAAGTGGGGTATCTAGGTTATAGTACGATATTAAAATTTCTAAAACTTGAGATATTAATAATTTGTAGCTTAAAATAGTTGAGAAACACTGATTAGATTATTGGCTTTATGTGTACAAGTATAATCGATGAAATATTTGATAACGTCAATAAAACAGCGATAAAAATGCATAAAACAAACACTTTTTATCTTTCAATAATCTATACTGAGAAAAACACTCGATATATGGACATTATAATATAAGCAATAAAGAACCAATCCAACAGTTTATATTTGTGTGAAATATTAAATGTGTTTTCCTCATATCAACTGATGAGGGAAGCCAGGAGAAAACATTGCCTTCGACCCCATTTATTGTTTAATACTTTTACACAAATACTCGTTATACGTGTAATATCATCGTCATCATCACTGTCTACCAGGGTCGATCCACTGCTGGATGAAGGTCTCCCCAAGTTGACTCCAAATAGTTCGGTTTTATGCTCGTCGATGCCATGTGATGCTGCCATGCTTCCTGATTTCATCTATCCAGCGTACTTTCAGTCTTTTTCTGGGCCTCTTTATGTCTCTTGGGTACCATTGGATTATTTCGGATGTCCATCAGGAGTCTGACATTCTGACTATGTATCCTGCCCATTGCCATTTCATTCTTTTGCACACCTTTATAACGTCTTCTACCTTTGTTATATTGCGAATCCAGGTGTTTCGTTTACGGTCTCTTTTAGTATATCCCAACATGCATCTCTCCATGCCCCTTTGTGTGGTCTGAAGCTTTTGTGTGTTCTTTACTGTGAGCGTCCATGTCTCGCAGCCATACTTAAGTACTGGGAGAATACACTGGTTGTATGATAGACCCTTCGCTTCAAGGATATTGGGAGATTACTTTTGAAGATGTTTTTCAAACGTCCAAATGAGCACGCTAGTTTTGTCCTTCGTGCTATTTCCTCCAATATGCCACCTACAAAGGAAATAAGTTGGCCCAGATACACATATTCCTGGACAAGTTCTAGCGGCTTTCCGTCTACGTTAATTGTTTTAAAAATGAATATATCGAAAACCAAATATATGATGAACAGCTTTGCTACCTCAAAACATGTTATATATATATGATGATGTCACATGTTTTTATTTGGTCGCGCACTTTATTACAATATTATAATCAAAGTTTTTGACGAATCAATGTTCACAGTTGTGAAATAGTATATCTGATTTTAAGCAATTTCTTCTTATCATTCATCTATTGATTTATCATCGTCATCTTTGCTGAGCCTCGTAGTCGAGAATCTCCATCACCATTCCAACGTTTATTCAGCTGGAAAGCAAAGCTGTGCCATGGAGTTTTTTGTTTCCATCTATTTTATCTCTTTTTTTAAGTGAGTGAGCTGTTGCACACCAGCAAACTCACTAGCCACAACAGTGCACTGGATCCGATGGCACACCGAAGTGAGAGGATCGGAGCACACTGATATGTTTTTTTTAAGAATTAATATGACTGAAGTAAAAAACTAAAGTCAATTATATTCTGAAAGAAGTAAACATAGAAAGTCAGAAAAATCGCAGAAAATGAGGCTAAGGATGAGTGTCGAGATAGGAAAGTGTGACACTCTGTCCTCTCTGCCTACCCCGTCAGGGAAATGACATTATGGTATGTACGAGTTTGTATATATCAATGAAAGTGTCTTAAAGCTAATAAATGAAAATAATATTTTAATAGATATATAGTATTTTAAATAAAATGTAAACCTTAAGGAAAATAGGCGAAAGGAAGTGATCCACTTTGTCTCAACTGTCTGTTTGACCAATCTGGAAAATTCTGAAGCAAAGTGATCGACGATAAATGGTGGTCTTGTTGAACGCAGTGTAATGGAAAAAAAAAACAGGCATCTTGCGGGTGACCCGACAGTGGAGCTGCCTATTTTTTCATTACCTCGGAATAGGATCATATGTGCAATGGACCGCAAAGTATTTGATATATATAAGAGTGGACAAGCAGTCACCTTTGCGTGAGTGTGGGAAGGTACAGACCATGGACCACATTGTGCACAGCTACCCACTGCCGTTTTCGAGAGATATATACATATCATATATTAGGCTTCTGGAAACATATATTAGGCATCTGGAGACATATATTAGACATCTGGAAACATATATTAGACATCTGGAAACATATATTAGACATCTGGAGACATATATTATCATGGATTCCTAGTTTTGTGTGGAGATCATTAAAGCTGAACAAATTGACGCCTTGATATTTGAATTCCATTCCTTGTTCAATTCTAACTCAATTTTATCTGTTTGTCATAAATCGTTAAAAATATAATATTTTGATGAAATAATGTAATTGATGTTGACATTTGTATTCGTTGTATCTAAATGTACTCTACATTTGTATTCCTTGTATCTAAATGTACTCTACATTTAAATTGTTTATATCTGCATGTACTCTACATTTGTATTCCTTGTATATACATGTGCTCTACATTTGTATAATTTTTATCTATATATATTTTACATTTATATTCTTTGTACCTACAAGTAGTCTACATTTTTATTTCTTGTATCTATTTGTACTCTACATTTGTATTCCTTACGTTTGTATTTCTTGTATCTACATATATTCTACATTTTTATTCCTAGTATCTAAGTGTAGTCTACATTTGTATTTCTTGTATTTACATATACTCTACATTTATATTCCTAATATGTATGCGTAGTTTACATTTGTATTTCTTGTATGTACATATATTCTACATTTGAATTTGTTGTATCTACATGGACTCTACATTTGTATTCCTTGTTTTCATGTACTCTACGTTTATATTTCTTGTATCTACTATACATATAATCTTTATTTGTATTCCTAGTATAATATACGTGTAGTGTACATTTGTATTCATTGTATCTGCATATATTCTACGTTTGAATTCCTAGTATCTATATATACTCTACATTTGTATTCCTTGAATCTACATGTACTCTACATTTGTATTCCTTGTATCTACATGTACTCTCCATTTGTATTCTTTGTATATACATATTTACTACATTTGTATTAATTACTTGAATCTTGATAATATTTAAAAAAAAACTGTTTTGTTATCAAATAAATTAATCTCAGATGTAAAATAAATGTATGGTATGGATCTTTTTTGTATATTTATGTCCATATAAAAATACCGTGGAATTCCCTCAACAGTTTGATAAAGATCGTTAAATTTTCAGTTTCCTTTTTAGATTAGATTAGCAAATTTTCCATTACCTAGCGTAAATACAGAGTGGCGAAAAAGTAACGTTTCTTTTTGTACATATATGTACATAGTTGCATACCATCACGCCATCTCCCTGTTGCGGTAGACAGAGGACAGAGCGACATACTTTCCTATTTCGATACACGTCCTCAGCCTCTTCTACATTCATACACTATCTCATACAACTTCTACGATTTCTCTGTCTTTCTACATTTCCTTCTTTCAGATTAACATTCACTTGATCCAATCATTCTTTCCTTTGTCTTCCTCTCACACGCCTTCCACTCACATTTACACTATATATGTTTTGTTAGTCTTTCTTCATCCATTGATTCCACATGTTCAAACCATCTCAATGTACTTTTCTTCATCGTACTTAA